>VZQC01014421.1:3444219-3471271 GCA_009823505.1 Rhizomys pruinosus
TGACCTGTGCTGCAGCTCCTGTCTCCAGGTTTCTTCCCAGAGTCTTATCTTGGGCTCCCTCAGTGATGAACTGCAACTGGGGAGATGTAAGTGAAATAAACCCTTTCCTTCCCAACTTGGTATTGGTCAGAGTGTTTTGTCACAGCAATTGAAGGCAAACTAGAATAAAAATTGGTACCAGGATCCTGGGGTATTGCTGACCTGACCCAGGTGTTTTGGGGAGGATTGTGGAAGCATAAGGAACTTTGGCTGGTAAAACCATTTGGTATTTAGAGCTTAGTGAGCTGTAGGTGTGGAGCTTGGGACAGTTATGCAGAAGAGAAATGTAGAGGATAGGGGCCTGACTTAAAGACTTTTTAAGGGAAGCAAAGACTCTTTAGGGCTGTTTGTGTCAAATTAAGAATTTTTGGCCCATACCAATTTGGCTGAGGGACTTAAGGGATAACTTTGTTCCCTGTTCTCAGAGGTCAACTAATTCTCAGGGGACTATGCTTGGGGGCATCTCTTGAAATGTCCTGCAAATGCAAGTCACCAGTCTTCCTGTGCAGGGAGGTCTTGGAGATCTACTAATGGGACTTCAGCCAGTGTCCAGTCTATAAAGAGGAAAGTCTGCTCATGCTTCAAAGAGAGAAGCCTGGTCTAGCAAGACCTAACTGTGTGCTCAAGTGGATGGAACTGGTGGTTGAAAAACCAAAAGGAGCCAGGGGCTACCCCTCCCCCCAAAAAAAACCCTAGTGACCCTTGAGGACCAGATCCTCAACTGAACTTGAGAAAACAAAAACCTTAGTTAATCTGGGCTAACAGGGTGGCATTAAGCATCCAAAAGGAAAGTATAACCAGAAATAATTAGTAAGGCCTGAGAAATTATACTTCAGATATTTTTTTTTTAAAAGCACAGTTGTTTTGCTTGTCTTACTGGCAAGTGCAGCTACCCAGAGGCACCACTGCCTTTGCCATCCTTCAGACATGAGACACAGCTTTCAACCTTCCAATATGGACTGAAGACTCATGTCTCTCCAAGAATCCTCCAAACCTCCGGTGCCAGTTGGGGACTGCTGAGACATCCAGCTTGTGGACTGAGCTACTACTGGGGTTTCTGCCTCTTCAGAGTATAGACTGCCATTGTTGGACTACCCAGGCTGTATCATGGAGACCAGTACAGGAAGATCAAGACAGGATATGGTGCTTACTGGACCACACTTGGTGACCATGGGAAGGGAAAACCCCAGTGTGGAGCACAAGGGCAGGATTGATGGTTGATCTTGCCAAGGAGGAGCCATCAAATATGACATCTTTCAGCCTAATTATAAAAAAGGAAATTGGGGCTGGAGAGATGGCCTAGCCATTAAGAGCGCCGACTACTCTTACAGAGGATCCAGGTTCAATCCCCAGCACCCACATGGCAGCTGAGAACCGTCTTTAACTCCAGTTCCAGGGGAATTAGACACCCTCTTCTGACCTCCGCAGCATTGCATGGCATGCACAAACCTACATGCAGACAGTACATTCATACACATACAAAAATAAATAAAAAATTTTTAAAAAGGAAATCATAAGCTGAAGATACTAAAAGATATGTGTGGCAGCATGTGTGCATATTTAGAGTGATGCAAACTGGAAGGAACAACAAAGACTGGGTCAAAGAACTGACTGAAATGGTGAACTTCTGCTCAAAACAGTAAACTTCTGCATCGAAAATATTAAAAGAGACTGAGAAAAAAGATGAAAAACATGTTTGGCAGAATGGATGAGCTCTGGTGGGTGGAGGGACAAGGAAGGGGAACGGGTCTGGACTTGACTAGAAATTTTGTATGAAATGCACAAAGCTTCAATAAAAATTGGCTTTGAGAAAATAAATAAATTTTGGGAAGTGAAACCTTTTGAGCTTTATTGGAACAACTGATACTGCTTAGCTGGGGCTGAAAATCATCTGTGAGGAACAAGTAACCAGGTGAAATCTTCTAGGAAGGTGAAATCTTCTAGGAAGTATCAGGGTCAGCACACAGAAGCTGTGGTCCAGAGGGGGCCCAAGCCACCATCTCAAGCTGGAAGCAGGACTTGGTAAGGTATAAGAGTCTCCTGCATGGTTCTGGTGTTGAAAGCATAAAGAGGTCATAGAGAGAAGCTGAGGCTTGGCACCCTGAGAGGCCAGGAAAGGCCATTAGTGAAAGTACAGCCTCAGTTGCAGTGAAGACACCAGGACTGAAAAAGTCATGGAGAGAATCTTAGGCTCGACACCCCCGAGAGGCCAGAAGAGCCCATTGGTGAAGGTGCAGCCTCAGTTTCAGTGGAGATCCCAGCTTTTTGGAGATTCCAGGACCATGGGACAACCACCAAGGGCAGTGTCAGGTGTGGAGTGAAGCCGGCCTGGGCCTGTGAGATGAGCCGTGTGTTCTGTGGACAGCAGAGCCAGAGAAGTGGAGCTGCTGAAACCCTTTGGAGCCCAGAAAATTGTAAGTGAGTCTTGACATCTGGCCTTGAGCTACTTTGCTGGACTTGGGTTTTGGTTAAGTATGCCTGATTCTTTCTGAAATAAAAACAGTACTTAACTTGGTTTTTACTTTAGAGAAATGCCACCTGAGGGACTTTTTAAAAAGACTTTGAATTTTTAAAGTGCTTGAGTTTGTTAAAGAACTATGGAACTTTTAACATTATACTGTTTTATATTGTTATATTAGTGTTAACATACCTTGGAGACAAAAAAAATGGAAAGGAAATGGTTTAATAGTGATGTGTTTGTGTGTCAAGTTGACAGGGGGTCAATGTGCTAGATAGCTTTCATTTTCAACCTGACACACCTGGGTAGAGGGAGCCTCAATTAGGGAATTGCCTCCATTGGACTGCCCTATGGCCATATCTGTGAGGCATTTTCTTGATTGAAGAGTGATATGGGAGGGCCCAGCCGACTGTGGATGGTACCACCACTGGGCAGGGGGTCCTGTATTGCATAAGAAAGCAAGTTGAGTCCAGGCCAGGGGAGGAAGCCAGTAAGCAGTATTCTTCCATGGCCTGTGCTTCAGCTCCTGCCTCCAGGTTCCTGCCCTGAGTTCCTACCTTGGACTCCTTAGGTGATGAACTGTGACCCAGAAACTGTAAGCCAAAGAAACCCTTTCCTCACCAAGCTGATATTGGTCAGAGTGTTTTGTCACATAAATTAAAGGCAAACTAGAACAGTGCTGCTGCTGTTTGGTCCATGCCTATTCAAGCAGTCTCTTCATGTCAGTCTCTCTGGATCTTCTCAGTTCTGGCACCTTCTTCCCATGCAAAATGCAGATTAAATGTTGGCAAAGTTCTAGAGGCCTTTGCCTACTACCCAGCCTAAGATAGCTCCCACACTGCAGCCACCAATGGTCGTGTTATTTCATTTTATCTTCAGCAGGTGTATTTTCTTTTCTTTATTTATTATTTTTTATGTGTATGAGTGTACTGCCTGCACGTAGATTTGTGCACCTTGTCATGCAATACTGTGGAGGTCAGAAGAAGGCATCAGATTCCCCTGGAACTGGAGTTAAAGACGATTCTTAGCTGCCATGTGGGTGCTGGGGATTGAACCTGGGTCCTCTGCAAGAGCAGTTGGCGCTCTCAACCACTGAACCATCTCTCCAGCCCAGCAGGTGTATTTTCTAAGGTGATGGCAACTCTATCCCCCTCTCTTCATCCTCCATCCCCTGTGCTTCCCTGTCGTGTCCTTCCTCTCTCTCCACAAGTAGAGTCTGTGGATGTGTTTGTGGTTGTTTTGACGAGGAGAAACAAAGATAGAGAAGTAGAGGGAGAGAGAGAAAGAGGACACTGTGGGTGGCTTTGGAGACACAGCTATCAAGGCCATGCAGCTGGCCTCCCTCAGTGCCTGGAGGGCCCACACTACAGGCAGTCCCCAACAGAGTCTGCACACAGATGGGCCAGTAACTGAACAACAAAAGAGGAAAGTAATGGTGGAATCTGGCCCAGCTTAAAACCGTGGTGTTAGTCTATGCCTTAGCTACTTTCTCGTGGCTGTGATAAAATACCCTGAAAAGCAAGTTAAGGGGAAAAAAAAAAGCATTGATTTTGGCTCACAGTTTCAAAGGTATACAGTCCATCATGTTGGGAAAGACATGACAGCTGCAGAGAAGACAGGCTGGCTGGAGCAGGAGGTTGGTCATGTTTCATCCACGCCCAGGAAGAAAGTAAACAGGAAGTGGGTCCGGGCTAAAAGCCTCAAGGCCCCATGTGGCCCATGTCCTCCAGTGAGGCTCTACCTCCTATAGGTTCTACAACCTTCTCATCAGTGCCACCAGCTGGGGACCAAATGTTTGAAAATGGAAAATGTCCTCTACAGGCTGACATTCAGACAATAGCAGAGCCCAGTGGCTACTGTGAATGAACTGTGCTAGAGGGAACTCAACTGAAAACATCGCACACATATTCTCTTAGTTCTGGAAGGCAGAAGTCACAAGTCACCACCCCTAGGCAGAACTCTACCATATTCCCCACCCAGCCTTCAGCTTCTAGTAGCCATGGCAACATTTGGCTGGGGGCCCCATCACTCCAGTCTCCACCTGTGGGTCCCGTGACCTTCTCCATCACATCTCCCTTGGCCTTCCTGGCATAGGACACGGATGTTATAGAGGACCCAACTAGAAGCCTCCAGAACAACATGCCAACCTCACAGTCCTTGGCTTAACCCCACCCACAAGGTATCTTGGAGCACCTTGGCAGCCCTGTATCATCCAAACAGGCAGACCCAGCTCCCAGCTGCCCAACAGCCCTGGGACATCCCACACCCCACACCCCACACCCCACAAAGCTGCTGCACCATGCCTGCAGCAAAAGCCTGGCCCAGAAATGCAGAGGAGCAAAAACGAAGAGGAGAGTGCACAGAGGACATCCTGCCCTCACCTCCCCGTGGCTGAAAGCACGGACCCTCTTGGTACAAACTACGAAAGTGCCTCTATTTAGCCATTTTACCTATAAAACTGCACTTGTTGGCCGGGCATGGTGGCGCACTCCTTTAATCCTAGCATTTGGGAGGCAGAGGCAGAGGCAGGCAGATATTTGTGAGTTCAAAGCCAGCCTGGTCTACAGAGTGAGTTCCAGGACAGCTGGGGCTACAGGGAGACCATGTCTTGAAAAGACCAAAAAAAAAAAAAAAGTCCACTTCTTATTTTGTGATTGTATTAGGATGTTATATGCACATGTGATATGTGTACATGAGTACAGGCATGCATGTGGCAGTCAGAACAATGCTTGAGAACTGGTTCTCTGCCACTGTGGGTTTAAGAGACTGAACTCAGATCATCAAACTTATACTGCAAGGACTTTTACCTACTGAGTTATCTTACTGATCTTTTTTTTTAATTACATGTATATAAAGAGGGACTTTGTGCATCTGAGTTAGTGGAGGTATTCATGGAGGCCAGAAGAGGGCATTGGATTCCCAGGAGCTGGGGAAACAGGAGGTTGTAAGCTGCCTGCTGTGGGTGCTGAGAACCAAGCAGTACACGCTCGCACCCACTGAGCCGTCTCTCCAGCCCCGCTGGCCCTCTTTTCCATTTTTTAAATCTCATTTAATTTTTGCTTCTTGAAAGAGGGTCTCAGTAGCCTAGGCCGGCCTCGAACGCCCAATCCTCCACCTCAGCCTCCCAAATGCTGCAGCTTCAGGCCTGCGCAGCCACGCCTGACTCCTCCAGTCTTCCTACTGGAATCTCTGCAAGAGCACTTCTCCTTGCTTTCTCAAACCTGCTCACCCCTGGGGGTCAGAAAAGTGGCCAGGGAAGGTGACACCAGGGAAAATGAGCCCTGGACTGACTGAACCCCTACGTGCCCCCTCTTCCTGCTCAAGAGCAGAATCCTGCCCTAACAAAGGGTCCAAAGCTTCTCCAGGAAGGGCCACATTGGGGATGAGATATGTCTTCTTTGTGTCACACAGCCATTGCAGGTGATATGTAAATGAGGGGCTGGGAATGTTACAATCAAACTTTATTTACAAAGGCTGCCTAAGGACCACCTTCACCAACTTCAGCTCTGACTCACAGCTTCTACCTTCTAACGCATCCTCCACTTCCCACCCGAATACCAGTCTTCCTACTCACCCCACCCACCTGATCTTCCTCAAAGCATCACGGGACTTTTGTGCTTCCTTCTGAAGCTGTTTCCTAAAAATACAAGAATCTGTGAGCCTCAGACTTGCCCCATTTGGACATGTGATTGTGATTTACAAACTACCACTCATCAAAGAAAAATGACCCGTGGCTTGAGGCTGGGGATATGGCTCATTGGTGGAGTGCTTGCCTAGCATGCACAAAGCCCGAGTCTCATCCCCAGCACCACATATACCAAACATGATATATAATCTCAGCACTACAGAAGTGAAGGGAAGGGGATCAGGAGTTCAAGGTCAGCCTCAGCCTCAGCCACATGAGACCCTGTCTCAAAAAAGGGAGGAGGAGAAGGAAGAAAAGGAGAAGAGGAGGAGGACACATAAGGACAGGATGGGAAGGAGGAAGGGGAAGAGGAAGAAGGAAGAAGGATGACCCCTCCCTGCTCCTTCCCATGGAAACAAGCCAAGCTCTTTGGGGTCTGGTGACAAGTGTCAGGACCTAAGGGACCACCCTAACTATAAATCACTGCTGCTTCATGTCTCTGTATGCTTTTCAAACACACAGCCAGATGGCTTCAGCCTCTTCTCTGAGAGTGGCCAATAGAAGTATAAACCCTGCCCAGTGAAGTTTCTAACTGTTCCCAGCATCAGACACCAGCTCCATCAAACCTTGTGATCAGACACCATGACAGCTTCCACAGAACATGTTCTTCCAGAACCATCCTTTCATCTTTCCTCACTGAAAGATGCTGTTTAGCCTTAGACACATCTCAACTCCAGAACAAGTCATCTCACCTGCCTTCAAACCACCCTGTGAGACAAAGATAAAGAAGGCATAAATGGAAAGGGAAGGGACGGGAAGGGTGAAGAGCAGACCAAGGTCCCAGTCTTTACCCACAAGCCTCAGACTGCGAGAGGCACCCAGGATGAGCTGTATTGACTAATTGCTGAACAAGGAAAGCCACCTGATACCATGAGGCTGAACCTAGGGGAGCAATTACTCAGAGATAAGAAGACTCGTGGTATGCAAGAGGACACAGTCACATTCTTTGGCATTTCATTAGGAGACTCTTCTATGGGTTTTTGACAGTCACCTTGAGAAGAATTACACAGAGAACTGAGAACTGCCTACAGTCTACAGCACAGCTACAGCCTACAGCACAGCTTTGCCACCCCCATGGCAACAACGGCTCTGCAGCCCACTCACCACACACATGCGTGCAAGTGCACACGCACACGTGCACGTGCACACACACACACACACACAAACACAAACACAGAGAGAACTGGCCCAGCAAGCCACCTCTACACACACACACACACCTTCCTGTAAGCTGGGGATAATGGGTGGCAAAGGTAGGGATGAGTCACGCAGAGCTCCCAGGGATGCAGAGCAGCATGCTCACCTGCCGCTCCCCCATTTCCGTATGTTCCACCACTTCACAAAGGAGGGGGCTCTTCAACAGCCTGCCTGTTACAGTCCCCATGTTTAAGGCACACAGCTAAGCCCCAGGAGAGGAAAAGGCACTTAAACAAGAACTCCATTCCAGCTCTGATTCCGAGTGCTTCTGATCAGGGGACGGGGAAGATGCCTGGCAGAGCAGCCAGCACTAAACTGCACTAACCCTCTGGGGGGCTATGGCTGCCTCCCAAAGCCTCGGCTCAAACCAGCTGACAGGAGCAGATGATCCCAGCCCAGGCACCCTTATTGGGGTCTCCTGAACAAATGTCTCTAGACCTGAAGCAATCTTCCTGGTGTGGCCCTTCTTCTCAGGTAGTGCGGCCTTCTGGCTCCTCCTTTCCTTCCCCCATTTATTGCAAACTCTTCTAGAGACCCACAGCCTGGTGGAAACAGAGACCAGAATGTGGTCCCATAAAAGAGAAAAGCCAGTTAGACAACAATGTCAGACCCAGGTTCAAACCCCGTCCTACTGCTGCTTAGCTGAGCAGCTATGTCATCTTTCTGGATGTCTAGAACGCAACAGCAGTGGACAAGCTCATGCGGTTATAAGGACAGAGGTGAAGAGATATAGTAGGAAAGTGCTTCCTTCCATGCTTGAGACAGAACTGTGATTGGATCATGTAGTTTGGACAGGCGAGCGCCAGCCAGTTCTTGATCAGAACACAGCCCAGCACTCAGCACAGACCAAAGGCACCATGGACAAGGACTGTTGCTCCCACCCCAGGCACCATGGTGCACAGAGACCCAGCTCTCAGAATAAGATGGAAAAAGTGATCTGGGCACAGTGACACACACCTGTGATCCCAGCACTTAGGATGCTGAGGCAGGGGAAGTCTCATGAGTTCAAGGCCACCCTGGGAGCTGGAGAGATGGTTCAGTGGGTAAAGAGCTTGCTGCCCAAGCATGAGAACCCAAGTTTGGATCCCCAACACCCATGTGAAAGCGGGCCATGGCACTGTCAGTGAGCTCTCGCTTCAGTGAGAGAGCCTGTCTCGGAAAAGTAACGTGGAAAGCGAGAGGAAGATGCCTAATGTCAACCCCTGGCCTCGACAGCACACACAAGTACCGGTGCGCACACTCACACAAAAGCAGGGGTGGCAGAAAAAACAGAGACAAGAGGGCCTGGTTCTACCCGGGAAAGGTCAGAGGCCACCTCCACTGCAGTCATCTCCTCTGCCAAGTGCCTTGGAGATGACAGAGAAACTCTTTAGAATCTTCCAGACACCAGGAGTCTCCCAGCTCCCTGGGCTCCAGAGCTATAGCAAGCGGATTTTTAAAGCTGTTTTCATCTGGAGGTTGACCCTTTGGAGTCCCCAGGGCTGTCACTGTTTCTACAACTGTCCAGGAGTGAAATCAGACACCACATTTCGAGGAAACCGTGGCTGGTCAGAGCCTGCCCTGTGGGATGTCTGGGTCATAGAAGGGTTTCAGAGCCTGCCCTGTGGGATGTCTGGGTCACAGAAGGGTTTCAGAGCCTGCCCTGTGGGATGTCTGGGTCACAGAAGGGTTTCAGAGCCTGCCCTGTGGGATGTCTGGGTCACAGAAGGGTTTCAGAGCCTGCCCTGCGGGATGTCTGGGTCACAGAAGGGTTTCAGAGCCTGCCCTGCGGGATGTCTGGGTCACAGAAGGGTTTCAGAGCCTGCCCTGCGGGATGTCTGGGTCACAGAAGGGTTTCAGAGCCTGCCCTGCGGGATGTCTGGGTCACAGAAGGGTTTCAGAGCCTGCCCTGTGGGATGTCTGGGTCACAGAATGGTTTCAGAGCCTGCTCTGTGGAGAGCCAGGTTGACCTGGAGCCAGATGACAAACTCTCTGGTAGGTGACTTGTCCTTGGTCATGGGAAGCAGCCCTGTGCTTGTCCGCATGGCTCTATGTGACCACAGGAGCTCAGGACCCACAGTTGCATCACCTGGAAAAGAAGTCCAGCAGCAGAAGCCACGACTCCCTGGGTGACCTTTATGGGTCCTGACACTTTGTTGTTTTGGGGGGAGGGGTTTGGGTTTTGCTGTTGTTGCTGTTGTTGTTTGAGACAGGGTCTCCCTATAGCCCCAGCTAGCCTGGAACTCACTCTGTAGACCAGGCTGGCATTAAACTCACAAAGATCCGCCTGCCTCTGCCTCCCGAGTGCTAAGATTAAAGGCGTGCGCCACCATGCCCAGCTTAAAGATAGTTCTTAGCCACCATGTAGGGCTGGAAATCAAACCCAAGTCCTCTGTAAGAGCAGTCAGTGCTCTTAACCACTGAGTCATCTCTCCAGCCCAGGTCCTGGCACTTTGTGAGTAACAAGGACAATCTCACTGCAGAAGCATTGGGATGAACACCATCATCCTCTGGCTGTAGCTGATTGGACCCCTGCCTCCACATTCTCTCCTGGGACTGTGGAACTGAGAACCATGGGGAGGAAGAGTGGGCCCCTGTGAGGCTGGGACAGACAGACTTAGAAAAGAGCCACCATGTCTACCACAGGGACATGAGAAGTTCCAGGAGTTCTCACCAGAGAGCAGAGACAGAGTGGGTGCACAGGAAGTGAAGGCCGGGAACGAGAACGTTAGTGCCCTCCCCTTTTTGACTCCTGAGCCAAGGAGAATGGTTCAGTTGCTTGCTGCCAAGCCTGATGACCTGAGTTCCATGCCAAGGACCCACACAGGAGAAAACAGAGCAGACTCTCTTCCTGACTGCAGCCCTTCTGTGGTTTGCTGCCTATATTCTGCTTTGAGTTGTTTTCAGGGTTTACCTCAGTTTCCATTATCTACCACCAAGGAGAACGTCTTACAACTCTGACCACTGAGCAATGAAAATCCCACCACTATTATAGTAGTGAGCATACCAGCCATTGGAGCAACCTAGAGGAAGAATGTCTCCCCATAGGAAGGGGCACATAACTCCTCTATGCCTGGCAGGAGGTAGGCATACCTAAGAGCTCCTTAAAGAATCCTTAAAGTCGGGGCTGGAGAGATGGCCTAGCGGTTAAGAGCGCCGACCGCTCTTGCAGAGGACCCGGGTTCGATCCCCAGCACCCACATGGTGGCCAAGCCATCTGAAACTCCAATTCCAGGAAAACTAAAGTTCCAGGGGAGTCCGACACCCTCTTCTGACCTCCGCGGCGTTGCACGTCACGGGTGCACAGACTTGCATGCAGACAATACATTCATACACATACGGAAATAAATAAAAAATTTAAAAAAAAGAATCCTTAAGGTCATACACAGAGGCATTGGGTCATACACAGAACACGGGCATGTTCTGATTTTTTTGTTGTTGCTCTTTTAGCTACTGCAAGACAGCCGCCATCTTCATCAGATCAGCTGTGCCTACCTGAAATAGTCTACCACAATTGAGCTTGTTACTAGTTGACGTTCTCTCAGAAGAGGATAGAGAGGGTCATGAGACCCTCACCTTAGACTCCATCTTTTCCTTTCAGACATTTGTATGAAACCTCCATCTATGTGGCTATGGGGAAACCCTCATCCACGGTGGTGGAAACTTTCTAGCATAGCTGCCGAGGTCAGCAGTTACCTCTCACTTGTGCTCTGTAAGTCAATAAGCTCCTTGGTTCTCAAGAGTGAAGGATGATGGAATCACATTTTGGTTTCTCACTGGCACCTTATGAGGCAGGGGTGGACACTGCTTACGTCTCCCCAAGGAAGGAATTCTTAGAATAGCATTAAGAGGGTAGAAACTTCATCCAACTATGGTAATATGATTCCAATCAGGAATGCTCTCCACAGGCTCATATTTTGGGCACTGTCATCAGCCAATGGTGCCATTTGGGAAGGTTATGGAACCTTTAGGAGGTGAGATATGACTGGCAGAGAATGTTCACTGGGAGTGAGGGTCTGAAGGTTATCGCCTAGCTGCACCTCCTCCTCATTCTCTGCTTCCTGATCCACCAAGATGTGAACAAGCCACTGTGTACTCTCCTACTGCCACAGATAGAGCCTCCATGCCTCCCCTACCACAGTGTGGGCCTAAAATTATGAGCCAGAAGAATCCTCTCTTTCCTTCAGTGGCTTCTATAAGATACTCAATCGCAGTGATAAGAAAACTGACACAGATATAAGGTGTTCGGGGGAGGGTTTTTAGAGATATGACTGGGCCTAGGTGAGGCCATGGGGGTGGAGCCCTGTCACTGAACACTGTTGGCTTCAGAAGAAGGAAGAGACCAGAAGAGGCACATTCCCTGTCTCTTGCATGTGACACCCCATGCCTGCTCTGTACTTTGCCAGAAACACACCACCAGATACAAGCTTTCAATCTCGCCAACCCTGAGTCAAAACTGACTTTTCTTCATAACTCACCCAGCTAATGGTGCTGTGTTATTGACCACAGAAAATAAACTAATACAATCATCAACTGTTTGTTGCTGATATAAAATTGGGAGAGTACAGGAGATAATAAAAACAAACACATAAAACATCCCTGGGAACTCTAGCCTGGGTATTTTTACTTTCCTTGTTGCTATGACCACAATACCTAACAGAAACAGCATAAGGAAGGGCAGTTTTATTTTGGCTCACAGGTTGAGGGGATTTCAGTGAGGAACAGAGCATGGCAGTGGCAGCTCTGCCCATTGTGGAGGGAGCATGCAGTGGCCACTTATTCACATGGCAGTGGATAGGAAGTAGAGGGAACAGGCTAAACTGAGAAATAGGTCTAACCTTCAAAATGATCCATTCTGCCATCTAGGGAAAAAGAATTCACAACCTTCCAACATAGTGCCAGCAGCCAGGACCAAGACCCCAAACACAGGCCTGTCGGACATCCAGACTCAGCCATGACAGCTTGTGTTCCCAAATGGTACTACCAAGCTCAAGCCAAGGGGCCACCATCCCCTTCCTCTGAGGCATGCAGTCACCAGGCTACTGTGGTCCCCTCTTCCCTGTCACTCCAGCAAGCTGAATGTGGGTATCAGCTGCTTTGCTGAGCTCCCTGGGCTATTTCCCTGCAGTATAAATATCTCTCTGTTCTCAAGAACCGAGAAAGAATCAGGAGGTCAGGCACACAGAGCTCACACCAAGGCTTCTCCCTCCCTTACAGCACCATTGAGCCCCAAGCTAACTGACAGATGGACATATGGATTGGCACAGTTAGTGTTAATGACCTTAACTTAAACCTCACCAAGCTGCTGGTAGCCAGGAATCTAGGCTTGACAATTACAACTCGAGTCCTGTCCCTGATAAGAAGGAAAAGAAAAAAAAATTATTTCCATTTTGTTATTTTTCCAGAATGCTATTTCATGTTATTTAATGTTCAGTTTAAAAAAGTAAAATTAGCTCAAAGGGCAGGGTTATACCTCAGTTTGAAGAGCCCTTGTGTAGCACATGGAAGCCCAGAGTTCGCTCACTAACACTGTATCAACTGGTGGTGCATACCTGCATACCTGTAATCTCAGCACTCAGAAGGTAGAGGCCGGAGGATCCAAAGTTCAAAGTCATTCTCAGCTATATAGCAGGTTTAAGGGCAAGCTAGGCTACATGACCACATGAGACCCAGTCGGTCTCTCCAGTCTCTCTGCCCCCCCATCTCCCCCCTCTTTCTCTCTCTCTCTCTCTCTCTCTCTCTCTCTCTCTCTCTCTCACACACACACACACACACACACACATACAATACCACCTCAATAAAATATATAAAATAAAATATTCTCATGTTTACACATCCTCCTCCTCGACCAAAGCAGAGGGCACTAGTGCCCACCAGCAGGCTTTGGAAGTGAAGTCCTGGACAGATCATGTCTCCCTTCTGGCCAGAGAGGCCTCAGAAAACACCACCCAAATCCAGGAAGATCAGACCCTGATGCCAGGGGACACAGTTAGGTCACAGCTGGCACCTTGAGCTAGAGTTTTTGGGAAACCAGGTGGGAGAAGGTTTCCAAGAGGTGACAGTGAGGACAACCAGCTTCACTGGTCCTCCCAGTGTGGGAGGAGGCTGACATCCTGAGTGTTCTGAAATCGAAACCACTGTGCGCGCTGGACCTGTGATCCCTTCTCCCCGGAAACCCTGGCGTTATTCGCTGGACCTGTGATCCCTTCTCCCCTGAAACCCTGGCATTATTCGCTGGACCTGTGATCCCTTCTCCCCGGAAACCCTGGTGTTATTCGCTGGACCTGTGATCCCTTCTCCCCAGAAACCCTGGCGTTATTCGCTGGACCTGTGATCCCTTCTCCCCGGAAACCCTGGCGTTATTCGCTGGACCTGTGATCCCTTCTCCCCGGAAACCCTGGCGTTATTCGCTGGACCTGTGATCCCTTCTCCCCGGAAACCCTGGCATTATTCACTGGACCTGTGTGTTCCCTGCATGGGGAATGACCAGAGAGGAGAGCAGCAAAAGGCAAGGCTGGGCTCCAGCCAGTCAAAGCTGAGCCTCCAGGCATGGTCTAGGACAGACAGAAAGGAAGGAGTAGGGAAGTTTCCAGTCAGAGATGTGGAG
The DNA here is from genome assembly GCA_009823505.1 of Rhizomys pruinosus. Lineage (NCBI taxonomy): Eukaryota > Metazoa > Chordata > Mammalia > Rodentia > Spalacidae > Rhizomys > Rhizomys pruinosus. The sequence continues at coordinate 3,458,185 of VZQC01014421.1, forward strand.
GGTTCCTCCGCTGGAGAAGAGGGAGGAGTAACCAGGAGCAGGTCCACAGGAGGATCACGGGAACAAAGTATCGGAAGATCTAGAGGAAGTCTGAGACACTAGGTAGAAGAAGATACAGGAAACAAAGTATCGCAAGATCTAGAGGAAGTCTGAGACAGTAGGTAGAAGACACAGGAGACTACCAAAGTCAAAGCAACAGAATGTTCTGGCTCTGCAGCAGGGACAGCATGAGCCTGTTTCTCACGGCTTCTGAAACCCCAGGACCTGCTCTACAGATAGACTCCCCATGACAGTGGGGGCGGAGATGGGGGGAACTTGGGGGCTATCTTGGAGAGTCAGCAATGTGCACTAAGGTCATGCTCCCTCTCTGGGGTCCCCAGAACCAATGGCAGGAGGAGCCACGGACATAAAAGCCAGACCATCTCTGCAGGGTGCTCTCCCAGCTCACCTCTGCATTGTAGTCTGGGATTAGCCGCCTTCCCAGCAGGAAGGCAGGCACTATAGTCTGGGGCCACAACGAGCTCCAGGTACCACTGGAACACTTATAACCACATGGTCCAAGGTCAGCTCTGGGCCTGTTTATCTAAGAATGACTTTAGAATCACCCCTTCTATCACAGTCCACAGGACCCCAAAAGGTCCCAGGGACCCACTCTGTTCCCCTCTGCTAATGAAAGCTCTCAAATTGCTTCGACATAGGCAGAGCCCTGAACCACCCTGCGGGGAGTAACCAGAGAGGCACACCCCTACAACCTATGACACCCTCTGCATTGATTAAAACAGCTCCAGGCGACACATAAATTATGTCAGCTTCATCTTCCTGGTCATCTCAACATAAATTAGCTTCTTGTGGTAACAGGTGGGGTGTTGTGCCCTAAGGACTCTGTGCCCCACCCCACCCCATCCCAACCAATGGATCAACTTTGTAGACAGTTCCATGGCAAGGGCCTCAGCCTGGAGAGTGTTCCTTTGGCTAACTCAGTGGTCCTCAGAATCTGCTTCTCCAGCACCAAACCTTTGATGCAAACTTAAGAAGCAAGTCCTTAGGCCCTACCCAGCCCTACTCCATCACAAACTCCAGGCTGGGGCTCTAAAACAAGCCCTCTGCACAATCAGACACTTGTAGCATATGGGGACCACAGCTTGGTGTAAGTGTCCCCCACTGCCCTGTCACTTTTCTGAAAGATCATTCAAGATCCCATGGTCCAATAGGAAAAGGTGGCACAGTACTACTGGTCCCTTTCTGGTGGTGTGTCTTCCTCTCTCTGCTCCCTGGGCCACACAGCTTATAAGGACTGGTCACACCTAGTCCTCCCCTTTGGTTACACAGATGGTTAGTAAGAAGGAGGGTTACAGGCCTGGGTTCCCAGGACAAAGTCTGTTGGAAGCATCAGTATATACCCTTGGGCCAACACTGTTGGAAAGAAACAACAGCAGAGTACTGGAAGAGGGAAACTACGGCAGGCCTAACACTAACTCCAACATCCCTGACCCTCCGAATCACAGTTCCCCCCACTAAGGCATAAGCCAGCACATAAACCAAGAGCTTGAGTCGCCTGGTGCATCCCTCTAAGTAGAGTGGATGGATGGCCTTGTAATTTACTAGCCTCCCATGGGCCACACTCAGACAAAGCTACAGGCCCATCCGAAAGGTGTTTTATGCATCTAGCGTTAAAAGCTCTATCAAATACTGTATAAATCCAGATTCAGGTAATAAAGTCAGTTTCGTAAAAGACCCATGGCGATGCGGTAATTGATGCCCCTAGTAACCTCCCCAAACACTGAGATAACTCAAGTCAGCCTGCAGCGATCTTACCACCTCTCCCCGAGATAAGCTATGCTGAACTTTAGAACACACAAACATCATCCAGTCTACACTCGGAGAGAGGTTTCTGCTGGGTCTGAGATCCATCTCTGTAGCCCTGTTCCCTCCAGTTCCTAATGGTATACCCTAAAACTATACAACCACTGCTTGAACTACCAACCACAGGCATCAGCATACCTGGAGCAGACAGCTATAGACCTTCCCTGGTCACCCCCTCCAAGATTTGCTACCAAGAATGCAGAGCACACTGGCTGGGAATTCACTTTGAATCTGCTTACATAGCATCCTGGTGGTGCAACATATGTGGTAATCCAGAATTGGGAGGAAGGCCACCCTCTTCAGTAAATCACAGAAAACCAGCTCAAACTGGCTTAAGTAAAAAAGGCAGATCACTGGTTAGAATAAGATCCAGGGAGTGAACATCCACACTGTCCCAGCAAAAGTCTCCAAACAGATTGGGTCTGATAAGGCAGGTGCATCAGTGACTGAGACAAAGAAGATGCTGTGCTCTGATTGGGTGTGGTGTGCTGTGTTCTGATTAGGGGTGTTATGTTCTGATTGGCTAAGGAGATGCTATATTCTGGTTGGTCAAGAGAGAAGCTAAACTCTGATTGGCTAGGGAGATGTTACATTCTGGTTGATCAGCAGGGAGGCTAGTCTCTGACTGACCAGGGGGATGCTAGTTCTGATTGGTCAGATAGTTTCTGATTGGCCATGATCTGATTAGTCACTTGCCACCCTAAGGCTGAGGTATGTCAGTCACTCAGTGTGATCAATGGAGAAGCATCAGCCTCAAGGAAAATGACAATACAGACCCTTCCATGGGAAGCTGTTATGGTTTAAATGTGATGTCCCCCATCTGATGAGTTCTGTGGGGGTGACTGAACCTGAACCCTGAGGGCTCAATGAATTAACCCCCTGATGAGATTATAATGGGATGACTTACTGAGACCTGGTGAAAACTGGAAGGTGGGCGAGCTGTAAGACATAGGTCAGCGGGAGAGGGAGGTATGTCCTGGAGGCTCTGTCTTGTCCTGTCTCCTCCCTGTATTCACTCTCCACTTCCTGTCTGCCAGGATGTGAGCAACTCCCACCACCACGATGTTCAGCCCAAGCCCCTGGGACCAGGCATCCCTCTGAAACCCTGAACCAAAATAACTCCTTCCTTTCAAGCTGCTGTGTCAGGTACTTTGGTCACAGCAACACAAGGAAACTAGTACACTGTCCCAGGCAACTTTTCATGAAACTAAAAACAGACAAAATGGAGAATTTTTAGCTTGAAGATAAAAGGTAATGCTCTTCAAATAAGTAAGGTTTTAGACTTCTGAACAGCTCCCTAATCCAAAGGGTGGTAGTTGTGGGCACAAAGAAGAAAGTAGAGTGTAATTCTCAGACCTCAGCTGCAGTGGAAACGAGCCCCTCCTCCCCGGGGGCAATGCAGCAGCACATGATGTATCCCCATGTTGGGGAAGAGCCCCCTTCAAATTCCCTTCGCTTGATATAACAGCTCCTAAATGGTCCACCCCTAGCCTGGCAGAGTAATAACTTGGGTGACAACTCAGGTCCCATCCTGCTCATCCCAAACCCTGCATCTGCCCTCACCCCCTGGAGAGTAAATATGATAAAATGCTGACGCTCCACAGTGTCACTGCAGACCGCCGGAGACTCCTAACAAGCAGAGGAAATCACAGTGACAGATGCTTCCAGACAGCAAAATCCATCATTTCTGTCCAGGAGAACAAAGAGTGAGAGAAACGCCACATAGGAGAGCTGCTCCCATTTAAGAATCAAAGAGTGAGAGAACACCACATAGGAGAGCCGCTCCCATTTAAGAATCAAAGCACAGACAGAGCCCAGAACAGGAAAATGAGTGCTGGTTCTGTCCACAGAGGCCAGGGCTGAGATCTGGCTTCTGCTTCAAATGGAGGCATGTAGGAAGACACCCAGGCTGTCCCCAAGTCACAGATATAATGCATCCATGCCAAAGAGGACGGGTGTCTCTTCACAAGATCTTTGGATTTCCACTGCACAAATAAAAACAGTGAGCAAGGTTATAACACAGACACAATGACATGATGTTTCAACGTACAGCATCTAAGCTCAGTGGCATCCAAGCCTGGTGGCAATGTAATGAAAGAAAAAAAAAAAGGTGTGGGCCATGCAGCCTCCTTAAGCATCTGCAAGCATCCAGTCCTGTTCACAACCCTGTATGTTACTTACACAGGTCAACTAGCACCTGGCCAGGTGTTATATCCTGGACCTCAATCCCTGAGTTTACAGAGGGGGTCCATCCCAGTCACACCGATAGCCACTAGGAGCCAACCATCCAAAGGGAGTGATGTTAGGTTCCAAGCTCTAATGCCATCCACACTGACAGTTATCATGATCACAAAGCTGGAAGCTGAGAGGCCCATGGGAGGGACAGCTCCAGGCACAGCCAGTGCCAAGGTCCCCACAATTCAGGCAGGCTCCACCTGCCACACCCATAGGGAGCACACAGACACCTTATTTCATAGGAAGATCAGCGCTGTTATTATGGGTGGCCAAACCTGCATCTGGCCACAGAGATATCAGGGCGAGCCACTCAGTACCCCAGGACAGACGTGGCCAGGAGAGCCTGGACTTTGAGTGCAGCTGTGGGCAAGGCAGAGATGGACAAGTGACTCCACAATGGCGCAATGTCTAATAGAGCAGAACCAGGTCAGGGTCACCTGCCCAACTGTCCCCACAGCCTCCACCTGAGCTGTCCACACAGCAGGCAGAAGAGCTCACATCAGCACCTGTTGCCTAACTACGCAAAGGGCCCTGGCAGAACACACACTAATAAGGCCTGCTCTGTGGGAGGTGTACACCTGCTTCCAGGGTTCTAGGCTCACCATACTGGCTCAAGGGAACTGCTCACGTGGCAAATGTGTGCTCAGCACATGCTCTGGGTGAGCCTGGCACTGACCGTCCATCCATCCAGTGGGCACAGTGGATGCATCCCGAGAAATCACCTTGACTACAGTAAGGAACCCCACGAGGGCTGGGAGCAAACGCCTGACAGAAGCAACTGAAGGACAAAGGGGCTGTTTACCTGTGTGAACCAGTGTGTTCTGTCATGGCAGGGAGGCTGGAGTTTGCAATGTGGGCTGCTCCTGTCTCACAGATCAGGAAGCAGAGGGCTGGGCAAGATGCAGAGCCAGCCTATAACCCCCAAGGCCTCACTCACCAGTAGTCCACTCCCTCCAGCAAGACTCTACTTCCTAAAGGTTTCCAACCTCCCAGAAGAGTGCCACCAGCTGGGCACTAAGTGTAAAATGCAGGAGCCTGTGGGGAACATCCCACATCCAAACCATAACAAATACCAACTCCCAGACAGAGGGAGACCAAAGAAGGTCACCAGGTCTGCTATGGATGAGGGCTGGGGCTCCAGGGAGCGGTGCTGAGGTGGACAGAGCTGCATGGGGTGCAGCAGGAGCCAGTCCTCCATGACGGGGTGGTGCGTGCCACCCTCCTGGACCTCACTGTCTGGGTTTGTTTGGTGACTGTTCTACTTTCCTTTCTGTTGCTATGATAAAACACTATATAATCAAAAGCAACTTAGAGGAGGAAAGGTTTAGTTGGTTTGTACTTCCAGGTCCGTCGTTGAGGGAAGTCAGGGCAGGAACCTGCAGCAGAAACCGCGGAGGAGTGCTGCTTACTCACTCACTCTCTGGCTGGTGCTTGGCTGCCTTTCTACCTCCCTAGGGATGGTCCTGCCCACAGTGGGCTGCGTCCCCCCACATTAATCAGTAATTAAGACCATCCACCACATACATGCCCACAGGCCAATCTGAGCTGGACATTCTCTTAAGTGAGACTCCTCAGGTGGTTCTAGGCTGTTTCACGTTGACAGAATTAACCAGGACAGTGCTGGAGACAGAAGCCAAGCCTGGCACACACTAAGCACGTGCCCCAGCACGGAGTCACATCCCCACCCAATGCTCTTTAGTACTGCTATCATTATTTTCAGACAGATGCTCAGGTAACTCAGGCTGACCTTGAACTCACTATGTAGCTGAGGATGACTTTGAACTCCTGATCTTCCTTCCTCCACTTCACTTGTGCTGGGATTACAAGTGTGTGCTACATGTATAGTTTACAGGTCCTCATGCATGCTAGGCAAGAACTCTACCAACCGGGCCACATTCCCAGGCTGTCACAATGTTCTTTTTGACAGATTCACTTGGACCAAGAACTCAGTGCTGGGGATCTTGGGAACCAAGTCTACCCTCTGATCCCAGGCCAGCTGAAGCTGGAGGTTCTCTCCACTTGGAAGTTTCAAACTGTTCACAATGAGGCTGTTCTTGAATGAGAGCTTGGAGAAGCCCATGAGATGCCCTTCTGAGCTCTGCGGGATATCAGATCTGCCAGCGGAGACTGTCTAAAGGAAGCTGGTAGCCAGGGCACACCTGCTCAACCAGACCAGCACCCCTGTGACACACCTTCTGCCCAGATGCCCTGGAACTGACAGGGACTCATATGACTCCTTCCACTCAATGTGACAACTACAATCTGGAGATGCTAACTAAACAGTTGGTCAGGCTTTGATTGCAGGAGAAAGAGAAGGGCTTCTCAGAGGGAGCACAGGGGAACAAGACAGGTTAAACACACCCAGGTTAACATTTCAGAAATGACCCTCATGACACTGCAGGTCCAGGGCACCAAGGAATCCACTGTCTTTCACATGATGCGGAAGCCACCAGCTGAATCATGGAGTTGCTACCATGTGTGGTAGTTCCAAAGTCATGTTATCAAGGCTACCATTTAGAGACCACCATGGTAAGGAGGCCACAGGGTGAACTGCCACCATGGCATTAGTATCCAGTATAGTCCCTGCCACGGTCTAGACAGCCTGCTTCACCGCCCCTCAAAATCAGAGTGCGGGGCCACTGCTAACACTACCAGAGGGCTGGCCATAGCTTCACCTCATCCCTACTGAGCCCACCTGGTGTACATGCTCAACCAAAGAAAATGCAGACACTCCTCATGGGCCCATGGAAAGACAAGTGTGAAAGTCAGCTTTAATTGTCAGCTTGATACAAACCACCTGGGAAGAAAGTCTCAACGGAGAAGCATCTACATCAGGGGGGAGCATCTACATCAGGGGGGAGCATCTACATCAGGGGGGAGCATCTACATCGGAGGGAGCGTCTACATCAGGGGGGAGCATCTACATCGGGGGGGAGCATCTACATCTGGGGGGAGCATCTACATCAGGGGGGAGCATCATTACATCGGGGGGAGCATCTACATCGGGGGGGGCACACATGGGGCTAATGGGGGACTCTACATGGCGTCTCGGGGGGAGCGTCTACATCAGGGGGAGCGTCTACATCAGGGGGGAGCATCTACATCGGGGGGAGCGTCTACATCAGGGGGAGCATCTACATCAGGGGGAGCATCTACATCAGGGGGGAGCATCTACATCGGGGGGGAGCATCTACATCTGGGGGGAGCATCTACATCGGGGGGGAGCATCTACATCTGGGGGGAGCATCTACATCGGGGGGGAGCATCTACATAGGGGGGAGCATCACTCATGGGAGGGAGCATCTACATCAGGGGGAGCATCTACATCGGGGGGGAGCATCTACATCGGGGGGGCATCTACATCAGGGGGGAGCATCTACATCGGGGGGAGGCATCTACATTGGGGGGAGGGTCTACATCAGGGGGGAGCATCTACATCTGGGGGGCATCTACATCGGGGGGAGCATCTACATCGGGGGGACCATCTACATCGGGGGGAGGCATCTACATCTGGGGGGAGCATCTACATCGGGGGGGTCCGGGGGGAGCATCTACATCGGGGGGGGGCATCTACATCTGGGGGGAGCATCTACATCGGGGGGGAGCATCTACATCTGGGGGGAGCATCTACATCGGGGGGGAGCATCTACATCTGGGGGAGCATCTACATCTGGGGGGAGCGTCTACATCAGGGGGGAGCATCTACATCTGGGGGGGGCATCTACATCTGGGGGGAGGCGTCTACATCAGGGGGAGCATCTACATCGGGGGGAGACACTCGATCTACATCGGGGGGGAGTATCTACATCGGGGGGGAGCATCTACATGGGGAGCGTCTCGGGGGGAGCTATCTACATCTGGGGGGAGCATCTACATCAGGGGAGAGCATCTACATCGGGGGGGAGCATCTACATCTGGGGGGAGCATCTACATCTGGGGGGAGGGTCTACATCAGGGGGAGCATCTACATCGGGGGGAGCATCTACATCGGGGGGGAGCATCTACATCTGGGGGGAGCATCTACATCAGGGGGGAGCATCTACATCAGGGGGCATCTACATCGGGGGAGCATCTACATCAGGGGGTAGTATCTACATCAGGGGGAGCATCTACATCAGGGGGGAGCATCATCTACATCAGGGGGAGCATCTACATCAGGGGGGCATCTACATCAGGGGGGACCATCTACATCAGGGGGGAGCATCATCTACATCAGGGGGGAGCATCTACATCAGGGGAGAGCATCTACATCGGGGGGGAGCATCTACATGGGGGACTTATCGGGGAGAGCATCTACATCTGGGGGGAGCATCTACATCAGGGGAGAGCATCTACATGGGGACGTCTGGGGGGAGCATCTACATCTGGGGGGAGCATCTACATCAGGGGGGGAGCATCTACATGGGGGGAGCTCTACATCGGGGGGAGCATCTACATCGGGGATACTCGGGGGGAGCATCTACATCAGGGGGATCTCCTGGGAGCATCTACATCGGGGGGGGCATCACATGGAGCATCTACATCGGGGGGGAGTACTAATCGGGACTTACATCTGGGGGGAGGTCTACATGGGGGGAGCATCATCACATCAGGGGGGAGCATCTACATCGGGGGGGAGCATCTACATCGGGGGGCTCTACTGGGGGGAGGTCTATCAGGGGGAGATCACACATCAGGGGGAGCATCTACATCAGGGGGCATCTATCGGAGCATCTACATGGGGGGGAGCATCTACATGGGGGGAGCTTACATGGGCTCTACATAGGGGGGAGCAGTCTACATAGGGAGGAGCATCTACATCAGGGGGGAGCGTCTACATAGGGGGGAGCATCTACATGGGAGCGTACATGGGGGGAGCATCTACATGGGGGCTCATGGGGGGAGCATCTACATCTGGGGGGAGGGTCTACATAGGGGGGAGCATGTACATGGGACTCACGGGGGGAGCATCTACATCAGGGGGGAGCATCTACATCAGAGGGGGAGCATCTATACGGGCTTACATGGGGGGAGCATCTACATGGGGGTGAGCATCTACATCGGGGGAGCATCTACATCGGGGGGAGCATCTACATCAGGGGGGCATCTACATGCGTACAGGGGGGAGCATCTACATGGGGGCGCACAGGGGGGAGCATCTATATCAGGGGGGAGCATCTACATGGGGGGAGCATCTACATCAGGGGGCATCTACATCAGGGGGGCATCTACATCAGGGGGAGCATCTATATCAGGGGGGAGCATCTACATGGGGGGAGCATCTACATCAGGGGGGCATCTACATCAGGGGGGCATCTACATCAGGGGGAGCATCTACATCAGGGGGGAGCATCTACATGGGGGGGAGCATCTACATCAGGGGGGAGCATCATCTACATTAGGGTGGCCTGTGAGGCACCTCTGTGGGGGAGGGTTTGGTTTTGCTTTGGTTTTATTGAGACAGATCTCACTGTGTAACCCTGGCTGGCCCAGAACTCACAGAGAGCTGCCTGGCTCAGCCTCCCCAGTGCTGGAATTATGGAATTATCTTGATTATGTTCCTTGAGGTGGGAAGACCCACCCACTGTGGAAGGCACAGTTCCCTGGGCCTTCCCTAGTCAGGCAACCCCGAACTGTCTAGAGAAGAGTGTAAGCTGAGCACAAGCACGCACGCATTCTTTTCTCCCTTCCCATCAACACGGTATGACTGCAGTGTGGCCGACTGGCCTCACACTCCCCGCCATGCCTCCTCTGCCTGATGGACTGTGTCCTCCCTGGAATTACAAGCCAAAATAAATCCTTTCTCCCCTAAGTTGCTACTGTCAGGATATGTTTAGCACATCAACAGAAATGAAGCTAATACAGCAAGTAGGCAGGAGGCTAAAACACGCCACAGACAGCCACGGGCCACGTGAGAATACCATGCATCTGAAAGCAGAGGTAGCAGAGAGAAAGACCACCAAGAGATTAAAAGAAAGGCCCTGAGCCCCAGCCACTGGATCCAACCATATCTGAAGCCAAACACTAGGCTTGTTCTTATGTCAACCAAAAGGGAAGGTTATTTTTTTCTTTAAGTTTCCTTTTCCTGAAACCAAAAGAATCCTATGAACGTGTTCCAAATCCCAGACGGCTCCTGAGTGCACAGATGCAGCAACATCTAGAAACCTCACATTTCAGGGGCTGGAAAGGCAGCTCCGAGGCTTGCTGCTCTGGCAACATCAGGAGGCTCCCGAAAGCTTAACTCCAGCTCCAGAGAATCCTATGCTCTCTTCTGCCCTCTTTGGGCATCTGCATTCATGCGCACATACCCACCCACAGACATGCACAAATACATATAATTAAAAATAACAAAAAATAAATCTAAAAAAGAATACAGAAATCTACTCTTCTGCCTCAGTGTCCAAGCCCCCTCCACTTCTTCCTGTTCCCCCTCCCTCTCTTTTTCTCTCTCCCACTCCTCCACCCCCTTCCTTTATCCCCTCCCTCTCTCCCCCCACCTGCCCTACCAGACATCCTAAGCTACTCTTCAACACACTCTCAGGCTAGGCTGAAATTCTGTCTCCCTAAAGTCCATAGGCATTGGGGGGGGGGGCCTGTGTCTTTCATATTCTACCCGGGCACCCCTCTAGAGACGGGGATCTTTTCCTACCCTCTTTTGTCTTCCTTCCACTAACTCCCCCCTTCTCCTGTCCACCCTGACTCCTCTTTCCCATGATTCTGGACACTTTGCAAGGCACACAGCCAGAGTTTAGAGAGGAAACAAATCTCTCACAGCCCAATCCCCCATGGGTGAAACCTGCCTACACATCACCCCTTCCCTTCCCTCAGCCTTCCACAAACTTGCCTTTTTTCCTTCCATATATTTCTCAGGCTTTCCATAGTTTTCCTAATAAAATCTCTCACACAAATCAACCCAAAAAACAGAACCACCAGGCTTATAAAAAAAAGCTATTTGAATGCACCGCAATAACAAATACAAAATAACACAAAATCAACACCCAACACTCCTGGGAATTCACAGCAGCAGAACAGCCCACAGCCTGAAGGAGCAGGAACAGGGGTGGAAAACCAAATTTCACCACGCAGCAAGAGCAGGGCCAGTTTTAAGATTGCTTTCACAGATAGGCAGCCACGTGAGAGAAAAAAAAAAAACATAATAGCCCCCAATCTCCAGTGCCTCCACCCCCAACAGCCAGGCCCTTTAAGAAGAAAAAGGGAAAGAATGGTGCCCCAAAGCCAAGAGCAATCAAGCCTGGTTTGAAACATATATACCGGCAGCCGCTCTGTGCTGCTTGAGCTACGGTGAGGTTCCCAGGTGAGCGGCTTGACCATCTGCTCTTTAGGACAGCAGCACGTGGAACCAGGAGAACAGAGAGCAAGTGCATTCACTCAGCGACATCCAGCATCCACTGGACCCACAAGGATTCGGGAGGTCAGGCAATGGGGGCTGCCCTGTGGAAGTGCCTGGCAAGGAGACACTGATGCAAAATAAGTAGCTATTGCAGGCTAACGGGGTGAGGGGGAGGGAAGGTGTGGCTCAGCAGTACAACATCTGCCTAGAGCTCTCCTGTGTTGGACTGGAGGCGTGGCTCAGACGTAGGAAACCTGCGTAGAATCTCCCAGTGAGGGGCCATGGGCATGGCTCAGTGGGAGAAGATATGCTTAGAACGCCCCCTCCCAAAGGGGTTGTGGGTGTGGCTAGTTGATGAATGCTTGCCTAGAATCTCCCAGTGGAGGGGTTGGGGATGTAGCTCAGTGGTAGAGCACCTGACTAGAAAACCCTAGTGAGGGGCTGAGGGCACGGCTCGGTGATGAGTGCTCACCTGTCATGCACACAAGGCCCTGGGTTCATACCCAGTACCACCAAAGAAGAAAGAAAAAAAGGCTGAGGTCCATCCATGATGGAGATGCAGAGGACACCGGCAGCAGGAGAGCAAGCCAGAGCTCCTTGGGTTTGTGAAATCCAGAAAAGCCTGTCTGGAGTGGTCACATCAAAGTGAGTGCTGAAGGGTGCAGGGACAGCTAGGGGGCAGCAGCGTCACACCTCACCAGCGCCTACTAGAGGCCGCCTGCACGAGTGGTCACAGTTCCGGGACTCAGCTCCCCACCTGGAAGGCCTGCTGCTGTCAGCCTGGTTCCTACTGCCACCCAGATAAGAGCCTATCCAAAGCCTGAGCCCAGCTTCCTCAGGTTCCAGAAGCATCAGCTGGTCGGTCACTCAGCAGTCCCGAGCCCGGCTGCCCAGAGCAGTGACGAGCTCCCCGCCCACTTCCACTGGCTTCTCCCTCCAGGACTTCACTTTCTGCTCCTCAGCATTATTTGACATCACCCACAATGCACTACTGTCCCCAGGTTCCTGTCTCAGCAGCGGGGACCCATAATCCGTGGCCATGTAAAGGTGATGAGACACAGAATGCCTCCCTGAACTCCCCAGGGCCAAGAGCTGGGCTTTCCAAAGAAGAGAAGGCACAGGCTGGGCACAGACATATCAGCTGGGGTCAGGCTGAGCTGCCCGTCTGTGGATGGCATGAGGAAGCAGGTTCTTGAGGAGACAGCAGAGGGTGAAAGTGCACTGGTGGCACACACAGGTGAGAGGCAGGGCACAGCTTCCTTTTTAGAAGACTCTGGAGTCCCAAGTGTGTACCACTAGATGAAGAGGCCATCTGACTATGATCCACACTACCACCGAGTACCATTCAACAATCAAAGGAGCCGGGCGTGGTGTCACACACCTTTAATCCTAGCACTCAGGAGGCAGAGGCAGGTGGATCTTTGTGAGTTCAAGGCCAGCCTGGTCTACAGAGCAAGTTCCAGGACAGCTAGGGCTACAGGGAGACCCTGTCTCAAAAAGACCAAAAAGCCAGAATTGACCAGAATCCAAGTCAACAGCTCCAGAGAGAGAGGACAGTTTTACTTCTCATCCACCTGTGCCCCTTTTCTAAGCCTAGGGAACAATCTGCGGAAGAGGGGGCGTGGTAGAATGTAAAGGCTGCGATTGGGGTGAACGGTG
>VZQC01014421.1:3472186-3489025 GCA_009823505.1 Rhizomys pruinosus
TTTTTTGTTGTTGTTGTTGTTTTGTTTTCATTTTTTTTAACAATAAGTGATAATTTATGAGTACAAGCATCCTTCATGTAAAACCAATTTGCAAGCAGTTGTGCCCAAACCCACACAGCCCAAGGGTCCCACCATCCAGCTGGGGCGATTGTATGTACAATCAAGTTGATCAATAAGTGTCCAGTCTATATTGCCGTAGTCTCACCTAGAGATCTTTTATTGGTGCCTCTGGCCTCAGAAAACATACAGAACCTTCTTAGAAACAGTGTGAAGAGCCAGTGAGCCCTTCTGGGACTGAGAGAAGCCCTTGGACTGGGGCTCCCGAGCCTTCTGCACTGTACCATCTGCAACTGACATCTAGTCCTGGCCTGGTCAAGTCTCCTCTCCTAGCTGAATATAATGATGAAAGGCGAAGACCGTCAGAGACATCTGGTAGAGACAATAAGACCCTCAGCCACGTGGGAGGGTCACAATGAATGACCCACCAACCCACTGCAGACAGGGAAACTTAGACTCATAGTTCCAGCCTTTACCAGGCTAGGACGTGACACACCAAACTGCTCACAGGGTAAAGCAGCGGATAGAGAACACAGAACGAAGCCCCACAAGCCCAGGACGCTGCGTGCATCCACCACTCTGCTCACTAATGGCAAAAATTCACTCATGCAAAGATCTGCTCATGAGCCAGCAGAGCTAAAATAACACCTCGCCAGATTCAAACACAGAAAAGAACAACAGAACAACTTTACTGAATACTTCAATTAATTAATTGCCCAAAGAAGCCAAGCCCCAGTCCTTGGGAATGGCTTGAGAGCTATTTATAAATTTATGATGGAGGGAAATACAGAATGCGACTTTGAACGTACAAGCCTGTCCCAGTGTTTACAGCGTGTCCCTGTCTGTCTTGGCGGGCAGGTGTCAGTTCTATATTTGTGCCTGGAACTTTCTCCTAATGCCAGTTTATAATTTGTCTAATCAGGAGGTGTTTATTGGCTGGGAGTTCATCTGGAAAATTCCATGATCAGAACTGCTCTCTGCAGATAGTTTCTGGGGTAAAGGGAAAAGTGGAAATTTAGAAAAAGAAGTTGATTTTTTGTTACAAAAAGGATATATATATATATATATATGTATATATATATATATTTATTTATTTATTTATTTATATATATAGTCCCAGCTGGCCTGGAGCTCACTCTGTAGACCAGGCTGGCCTTGAACTCACAGAGATCCACCTGCCTCTGCCTCTTTTTTTTTAAGCTGGGCCAGGTGGATCACACCTGTAATCTCAGCACTTGGGAAGCGGAAGCGGATGGATCAGAAGTTCAAGGCCAACTTCACCACAGAGTGAATGTCAGGCACCTGGGCTACATGAGACCCTGTCTCAGAAATAAGTAAATGAACAGGAGAGATGGGAGGATTGTGGGATTTTCTTTCCTGTTTACCTTTGGTTAAGTAGTTGCTTTCCAACCTCATCCTGGGCTCCTAGACTTTGAACAGCAACCTTGGGGAGGGGCTGGGAGAGCTTTGTCCGGACCTTCAGCGTGCACAGTCGTGCCCTCCAGCTCCCATTCTACACAGTGTTTCTTTGAGGGAGAGAAGAGTTCTACAGCTAAAAAAAATACATCTCAAAATCCCCCAAAACAAGAGCCACATTCAGGTATCTGGTTCCTGAATTGTTCTTACTGAGATCAATGCGCTCAAGAGTTCCTACGCAGACCAAAGCTAGACACCATCCATCCAACTCTCAGAGTGGCATGGTAGAAAGCCCATGTTTCTGGGGCCACATCAGGTGACCCTTGAGGTAGGCTGAGCAATGCTCCCCATGATGATTCGTGCCTATCAGGAACCTGAGAATGTGACCTGAATATGACCTTCCTCAGAAGCAGGACCACTACACATGTAGAGAACTAAGAAGGGTCCTGCTGGAGTGGTCAGCCTTGATCCAACATGACTGAGTCCCCACAGGACGAGGAGAGAGGCTGGCACAGGGGAGAGGAGGCCCAGGATGAGGGAGGAGAGAAGCAGCCACAGCCCAAAATGAAGAGGAAGGGGCAAGCCACCAGCCTGTCCCAGAGCTTCAGAGAGCGGGGCCCGACTGGAGCCTGGGTGGCAGTCTCTGGTGGAGTGAAGTTCTCTGGCAATTTGTCACAGCAGCCACAAAAACATACACAACTCACAAAGAAAAGACAGGGAAAGCAACAGCCATCTGGTGAGCAAACCAAAAGCAGCTTCCAAGTCAGATGTGGTGACAGGCCAGCGAGCCCCACACTAGATGGGGCAGAGGCAGGAGAATAGAGTATGAGGCCAGCCTGGGCTACAGAGAGAATTTCAGGCCAGCCTGTGATACTTAGGGAGACCCCATTTTCAAAACAAAACAAATGGGGTTGGAGAGACGGCACAGGGGTTAAGAGCACTGGCTGTTGCAGAGGACCCAGGTTTGAATCCCAGGCACAGACATAGCAGCTAACAACTATCCATAGCTCCAGTTCCAGGGGATCCAACACCCTCTTCTAACCTCCTCGGGCATTGCATGACACGGGTGCACTTACACGCCTGCAGGCAATACACTCATACACATAAAAAACAAAAATAATTTTTTTTTTTAAATAAAAACAGATGGCCCGGCATGGTAGCACACACCTTTAATCCCAGCACTCCGGAGCCAGAGGTAGGTAGATCTCTCTGAGTTCAAGGCCAGCCTGGTCTACATAGTGAGTTCCAGGACAGCTGGGGCTACAAGGAAACCCTGTATCAAAAAGACAAAAAGGAAAAAAAATTAGCTTGGGGCTCTCAAGCGCTAATGAGCCCAGAATCCACGAGGGTTGTGTTAGCAGATTCCAGGGCCTAGGCATCTGAGAAGCCCAGGCCAGCTACCATTGCCTGGGGCCAAAGACACAGAGGGAGCCCAGGCCTGGAACAGCCTTCAGTACATTCAGACTGCACCTCCTGAGCTGCCACCTACAAGGGCTGCCACCCAAAGGGTCACTTCCTTCTTTGCATGCTGGCCTCCGGCCTTGCAAGTACTTGCAAGTAAGATATATTTAACAAAATGTTCCGGGCTGGAGAGATGGCCTAGCGGTTAAGAGCGCCGACTGCTCTTGCAGAGGACTGGGGTTCAATCCCCAGCACCCACATGGCGGCTGAGAACCGTCTTTGACTCCAGTTCCAAGGGAATCCGACTCCCTCTTCTGACATCCTCAGCATTGCACGACACAGATGCACAAACCTGCATGCAGACAGTACGTTCATACACATAAAAAAAAATTAAAAAAAAAGAAAATGCAGGTGTCGCTGGGTGTGGTGGCGCTTGCCTTTACTCCCAGCACTCAGGAAGCAAAGGCATGCCGAGAGTACATTCATACACATATAAAAAAAAAATTAAATAAAAAAAATTTTTTTAAAGTTCCATACTGAGCCATTAAAAACAGAAAACGGGGGGAATTTGCAGTGGCTTCTCTCCTCCCCAATAGCTTGGGCTGAGCTCCAGCACCCCTGCTTCAAGCCCCACCTTGATGACAACACATGTTCCCACTACTCATCCTGGTGAGGGGGAGGGGGTCCAGTAATTGGTTCTCAGATCACATGTGGCCTCCCCTAGACACCTGAGATGGAAAGGGGGTGGGCAGGGAGGTGAAGTGATTGAGAAAGCCATCCTTTCCACTGAGAGGCAAGGCTGGGAAGATTGGGGAATAGAAGGCTAGAGGTACATCAGCTGCCATCCTGAGACCTCATGAGGAAAACCTGCCCTGAAACATGACCTACAGAGGAAAACAAAGCCAGGAATTAGACAGAAAACACACGGATGCAGCTATCCCTGAAGCCAAGTCCTGAAGGGTCTGCTGGGAGATTTTTTCCATTACAGAGCCAGAAAATACTTTTACCGTAAAGAGGTGGCTAGGGGGTACATGATTGACATGATAGATAGAAAGATGGAGAGGATAGAGAGATGACAGAGATAGATAAGATGACAGATAATAGATGATAAATGATTGATTTATTGATTATAGACAGATAATAGATGACAGATACTAAATAGATATATAGATAGATGATAGATGATAGATGATTGATAGTTATAGATAGATAGATAGATAGATAGATAGATAGATAGATAGATAGATAGATGATAGACAGACAGACAGACAGATAGGAGAGACAGAGACAGAGAGAAGAGAGATGATAGAGATATGGGTAACTGACTGATAAAAAAGAGAGAATGAACCAGCAGATGGATGGAAACATGACAGGCAGTTTGTCTGTCCTGCTGGGCCTAACTCTTTTCTGTCACTAACAGAATATCTGACTAAATGGAGTCTGAGGATACAGAGCTCCAAGCAGGAGAAGCCAAGTCACACTGAGAGCCCTTCTAGCCGGGATCCCAAGCACTTACAAATATGTAGCCATTCTAGCTTAGCCAAAGCTGGGAGCTGAAAAGCAGACCTACAGAAGGATACAAGCAGAGGGAAATCTCCCAAATTCCTTCCATGAAGCCAGCATCACTCTAATACCAAAACCAGGCAAAGATACAACAAAAAAAAGAGAACTATAGACCCATCACATTAATGAACACAGATGCAAAAATTCTCAACAAAATACTTGCAAACTGTATTCATACCCACATCAAAAAGATCATCCATCATGACCAAGTTGGATTCATACCAGAGATGCAGGGATGGTTCAACATACAAAAACCACTAAATGTCATAAAACACTCAAATGGACTGAAAGACAAAAAACACACAATCATCTCAATTGATAAAAAAAAAAAAGTCTTTGACAAAATCCAGCATCCCTTCATGCTTAAAGTCCTAGAGGGAATTGAATTGGAGGGATCATTCCTCAATGTAATCAAAGCCATATACAAGAAAGACACAGCCAATATTATCCTAATTGGAGAAAAGTCAGAAGCATTCCCCTTAAGGGTAGGAATTTGGCAAGGCTGCCTCCTGTCACCACTGCTCTTCAATATAGTGCTTGAAACAATTGCTAGGGCAATAAGAGAAGGAAAGGAAATTAAAGGAGTACTAATTGGAAAAGAGGAAGTCAAGCTATCCCTTTCTGCAGTCGATATGACAGTTTACCTAAGGGATGCTAAAAACTTCAGCAGAAAACTCCTAGAAACGATTAAGAGCTTCAGTAAAGTGGTGGGATACAAAATTAACCTAGAAAAATCAGTAGCCTTTCTTTACACCAAAAACAAGCAACTGAAAAAGGAATACAAGGAGAACTTCCCACTCACAATAGCATCAAAAACAATAAAATACCTAGGAACAAACCTGACCAAAGACACCAAAGATCTCTACAAAAAAAAAAAAAAAATTTTAACCCCTGAAGAAGGAAATTGAAGAAGACATCAGAAGATGGAAAGACCTCCCATGCTCATGGATTGGAAAAATTAATATAGTAAAAATGTCCATTCTACCCAAATTAATTTACAGATTCAATGCAATCCCAATTAAAATCCCCAAGAGTTTCTTCACAGGCTTGGGAAAAAAATCCTTAAATTCATATGTAAAAACAAAAGACCCCAAATAGCCAAAGTAACCCTGAGTGAAAAGAACAATACAGGGGGAATCTCTATACTAGTCTTCAAATAATACCACAGAGCTATAGTCGTAAAAACAGCTTGGAACTGGCACAAAAACAGACCTGTTGACCAATGGAACAAATCTGAAGATCCAAACTTGAGCACATACAATTTCAGCCACCTCATATTTGACAAGGGGGCAAAGAAGACACAATGGAGAAAAGACAGCATCTTCAGTAAATGATGTTGGCAAAACTGGATCATCACTTGTAGAAGAATAAAGTTAAACCCCTACCTCTAGCCCTGTACAAAAATTAACTCCAAATGGATCAAAGACCTCAATGTGAAACCCAAAACTCTGAAGGTGATAGAAGAAAAAGTTGGCAGCAACCTAAAAGACATGGGCGTAGGAAAAGACTTTTTAAATCAGACAGCAGCTGCAGCAGGAAATAAGGTCAACAATTGACAAATGGGACCTCATTAAACTCAAAAGTTTCTGTACATCAAAAGGGTCCATGGCCTTAAAGGAGACAGTGGGACCCAAATGTTCTTTCTCTGTGTGTTAACTTTCTCAGGAGGTAAGTGATTCTATGTATATTCTTGCCACAGACCCCAAACTTTGAGACAATATATTCCAAATTAGATAGTATGGAGGAGTCAGACATTGACAATGATAGAACAAAACTATTAAAGATTCTTGGCCAATAGGATTGTTTAATGATGGAAAATAATTATCATAGATGCAGCATTAATAAGAAGAAATAAAGCTAAATACAGTCACTACAAAGCCATTTCTGTATACAGTGTGCTATTTTTGAAAGCCTGGGCTATGATAACAGAAGATGGAATATAAAGGAATGAAAATGGTATTTCAAATAACAGTTATAAGACCAAATTTCCTTATTAAAATTCAAATATCATCTTGTTAAAATTGACTGTAAATTCTGTAATATAATCAGTTTTGGAAAAACAAATTTCCGGAGATCTCCCCAGTCCAGGTGAGGCAAACACAGTGCAATAAAGTTCAACATCAACACTAGGATAAGCCCTACTGCCTACAAGAACACATGGAGCCTAAAAAACACACTCTTGAATAATGAATGGGTCAAGGAAGAGATAAAGAAAGAAATAAAAGCATTTCTGGAACTGAATGACAATGACAATACAACACAACAAAACCTATGGGATACCTTAAAAGCAGTCCTAAGAGGGAAGTTTATAGCCCTGGGTGCCTACATTAGAAAAACAGAAAGAGCACAAGTGAATGATCTAACACTACAGCTAAAAGCACTTGAGAGGCAACAACAGATGAACCCTAAATGCAACAGACAGGAAGAAATAACAAAAATCAGAGCAGAAATCAATGAAATAGAAACAAAGAAAACAATACAAAAAATCAATGAAGCCAAAAGTTGGTTCTTTGAAAGAATAAACAAGATAGACAGACCTCTAGCCCAGTTAACAAAAAGAAAGAAGGAACAACTCCAAATCAATACAATCCATGATGAAAAGGAAATAATCAACAACAAGAACAAGAAAAGAATCCGAAAATCAACAAACGGGAATACTTTAGAAACCTATACTATACCAATTTGAAAACCTAGAAGAAATGGATGAATATCTGAAATCCTGGGAATCACCCAAAGCTCAACAAAGAAAAGATCCACAGCTTAAACAGACCCATAAATACATGAAGAAATTCAAAATGTATATTAAGAAAACTCCAACTAACAAACAACGCCCAGGCCACAACCTGGTTTCATGGAAGAAATATATAAAACATTTCAAAAGACTTGCAACCATTATTTCTGAAACTGTTTAGAGGTATTCAATCAGAGGGAATTCTCCCAAATTCCCTTTATGAAGCCAACATCACTCTACTACCTAAAACCAGGCAAAGATACAACTAAAAGGAGAATTATAGAACGCCATCTCCCTCATGAACACAGATGCCAAAATTCAAACAGGATACTGGCAAATGCATACAGACCCACATCGTAGAAGATCATTCCATCATGACAAGTTGGATTCATACCAGACGATGCAGGGATGGGTTCAACATATGAAATCAATAACATCATCAAACACATAATGGAATGAAAGACAAAAAACACACTATCATCTCAGATTGATGCTGAAAAAGCCTTTGACAAAATCCAGCATCCCTTCCATGCTTAAAGTCCTAGAAGGAATTTGGATTGGAGGGATCATTCTCAATGTAATCAAAGCTCATATACAGGAAACCACAGCCAATATCATCTTAAATGGGGAAATGAAAGAAGCATTCCGTTTAAAGGTAGGAACTTGGGGGGCTGCCCCTGTCACCACTCCCTCTTTCATATAAGTGCTTGAAACACTTGCTAGAGCAACTAGGCAAGAAAAGGAAATTTAAGGAAGTACTAATTGGAAACGAGGAAGTCAAGCTATACCCTATTTGCTGATGATATGAATTGTTTACTTAAGGGATGCTAAAAAACTCCACCAGAAAACTCTAGAAAAGATTACAGCTTACAGCAAATTGGCAGGATACAAATTAACCTTAAAAAATCAATGGCCTTTCTTTATCCCAAGAACAAGCAACTGGAAAAAAAATTCAAGGGGAACTTCCCACTCACAATAGCCTCACAAAACAATAAAATACCTAGAACAAACTTAACCAAAGACACCAAAGATTCTACAACAAAAATTAATAAACCTTTAAAGAAAGAAATTGAAGAAGCATCAGAAGATGGAAAAC
Source organism: Rhizomys pruinosus (assembly GCA_009823505.1). Lineage (NCBI taxonomy): Eukaryota > Metazoa > Chordata > Mammalia > Rodentia > Spalacidae > Rhizomys > Rhizomys pruinosus. The sequence goes on from VZQC01014421.1 coordinate 3,480,451, forward strand.
CCTCCCATGCTCATGGGTTTGGGAAAATTAAACATTGCAAAACTATCCATTTTACTAAAACTCTTGTGTAGATTTAAGGCAATTCCACCATCAAACAAAAAGTCCTTAATTCATTTGGAAAAACAAAAGACCCGAAATAGCCAAAACAACCCTGAGCAAAAAGTAGCTAACAGGGAGGATTCTTATACCAGATTTCAACTAATACTACACGGATATAGTCATAAAAACAGCTCGGTACTGGCAAAACAGACCTGGTTGACCAATGGAACAAACTGAAGATCAAATCTGAGCCCATACAATTTTCAGCCATCTTATATTTGACGTGGGGGCCAAGAAGCCACAATTGAGAAAAGACAGCATCTTCAGCAAGTGGTGTTGGCAAACACTGGATCACCACTTGTAGAAGAATGAAATTAACCCGCTACCTCCCTCTCCCTGTACAAAGTCAACTCCAGATGATCAAAGACTCAATGTGAAGCAACAAATCTAAAGGCGATAGAGAAAAGTTGGCAGCAGACTACAAGACAATCAGGCATAGAAAAGACTTCCTAAATCAGACAGCAGCTGCACAAGAAAATTAAGGTCAACATTACAAATGGGACCGACTCATTAAACTCAAAAGTTTTGTACATCCAGAGCAACAATCAAGACAGTGAAGAGAAATCCCACAGAGTGGGAGGAATCCTTCACCGCAGAAAACATCTGACAAAGCATTGATTTCCAAGGAATATATCAAAACTACTCAAAAAACAAAGAAAACAGAAAACAAATGACCACTCAATAGACGGAACAAAAAGCTGAACAGAGACTTCACAAGTGAGGAATTAGTCATGGCTGAGAAACACCTTAAAGAAGTGTTCAAACAATCACTAATCATTAAGGAAATGCAAATCAAAACCTACTATTAAGCATATCATCTTACTCCAATAGATTGGCTAAGGATCAAAGAAAACAAATGATACAAGTGCTGGAGAGGTTAGGTTGTGGAGAAAGGGGAAACACTCATCCACTGCTGGTGGAAGTTAAACTCGTACAGCCACTATGGAAAGCAGTCGTGGAGAACCCTTAGAAGACTTGGAATGCACTTGCCACCCAACCCAGCCATACCACTCTGGCGTATGTACCCTCCAACGACTCAACCCACCACAGAGATAACTGCACGGCCATGTTTATTTCAAGCTCTCTTCACAGTAACAAGGAACTGGAACAAACCCAAATGCTCTCACTGATGGTGGATAGAGAAAATGTGGTACATCTACACAATGTGAGTTCTAATGGCAGCAGTAAAGAAAGACGACATGCATGCAAGTTTGAGGAAAAGGTGGAACTAAGAGGACATCATCGCTGAGTGGGACAGTAACACAGTCCCCAGAAAACAAAAACGACCAATGGTATCCTTCATCTGTGTGCTAGTGCCAATTACGTAGTTGTATTTCTTGTGCACTGGCCCCTTGAGCTTTTCCAAAGCAGTTGGGAAGTGATGGCATATTGGAAACAACAAAACAGAAAAGACTGGCAATCAAAGAACTGACTGAAACATGTGAACTTCTTGCTCAAACAGTCAACTTCCCGATGGAGAATATTGAGAAAGACTGAGAAAGAAGATGAAAAGCATGTTGGCAGAATGCATGAGCTCTGGTGGGGTGGGATAATGGGGGGGGCAAATGGGTCTAGATTTGATAAAAAATAAAAATATAAATAATTTAAAAAAATAATAAGATAAAAAAACAAAAACAAATTTCCATCACAGTAATTTCTTTAGAATACATCATCTGCCTGACACTGTATAGATCTTAGAATGGAAAATTCAGCAAAACCTTTGCTCACAGTCTACAAACAACCAGGTGAATGCAAATTTACAAAGTAGCTTTGCAAATTCTGAAGAAAAATTCCTTAAGGACATGAAAAAGCATGACTTTTCCTTCAGTCAGTGCTGTGATAAAGTGCTTCACAGCATAGGGAATATGTAAGCATTGAATTAAGATGCCACAGGCTCAGGGAGACCCTATCTCAAGAAGACCAAAAAATAAAAGACATCACAGGCTTACCACTCATGAGGAGGTGGGTGATCTGGTGATGCAGTTATTTTTTTAAGATTTTTTAATAAATCTTTTTTAAAAAAAAAATTTTATTGGTTAAAAAAAAATCAAGGAAGTGAAGAGAAAACCCACAGAGTGGGAGGAAACATTCACTGCTGATACATCTGACAAAACATTAAATTTCCAGAATATATATCTACTCAAAAAACAAAGAAAGAAAACAAATGACTAACTAAAATGGAGTAAAGAGCTGAAAAAAGACTTCACAAGTGAAGAATTGGATGATTGAGAACCAATCTTAACCGTGTTCAACATTGTATAATAAGGAAATCCAAATTAAAAACCACTTTAAAATATCATTCACTCTCAATAAGACTGGCTAGGATAGAGAAAACAAATGAATACCAAGTGCTGGAGAGGGTTGTGAGGAAAAGGGAATACTCATCCACTTGCTGTTGGAAATCGGTAAACTTTTGCAACCACTATGGAAAGCAAGTGTGGAGAACCCTTAAAGTCTCAGAATGAGCCTACCACCTGACCAGCAATCATCACCAACTCACCTGGGTATATACCCACAAGATCATCCTACTGAAGAGATGCACAGCCAGGTTTACTGCAACGCTCTCTTCACAATAGCCAAGGCTTTGAAAACCACCCCAAATGCCCTCAACTGATGAGTGGATAGAGAAAATACTGTACAGATCTTACACAATGGAGTTCTATGCAGAGTAAAGAAAGATGCCTCATGAACTTTGGCAGGTAAATGGATGGAGCTAGAAGATATCATGCTAAAGTGAGGTAACACACTCCCAGAAAAAACAAACGATGAATGGTCTTCTAGTTTGTTCTTCCATTGCTCTGACCAAACACTCTACCGGATCTCGACACCAACTTAGGGAGGAAGGGTTTAATTTCAGCTCACACATCTCCTGGGTCACAGTTATCACTTAGGGAGCCCAAGGCAAGGAACCTCGGGCAGGAACCTGGAGGCAGGAGCTGAACCACAAGCCATGGATGAATGCTGTTCACCGGCTGGCGACCCTGGCTCATGCCAGGCCTGCCTTCTTATATGGTACACAAACCTGCCCAGGGTGGCCACCACTCATTGTGGGCTGGCCCTCCAACTGTCACACCAGCCACATACTCAGTGTGGCACGGACTCATGGCCGCCTTCCCCAATTGGTCTCCCCTCACCCGATGTGTCAAGTTGACCACTAAAGTCCAGCACAATTTACCCCTTGTTAACTTGACACATTCACAAAACACATCACTTATTAAACCACCACATTTCCAATTCTTATCCCCAAAAGTGTCGAAGTTAACATTAATCAACATAAGACAGTACACCCTTAAAGCCCACAGTCCTTAAATGTCCAAACACTTAAAAGTTCACAGTCTATTAAAAGTCTCTTAACTTGGGGCTGTGTAACAAACCAAACCAAGTACTGTCTTATTTCAAAGGGAAGAATCAGGCACATTCAAACAAACCCTAAGTCCAGCAAAGTACTTCAAGGCTGGACACCTGGGATTCACTCACAATCTTCTGGGCTCCAAAAGGGTTTTGGCAGCTCCCCTTCTCTGACTTCTGCCATCCGTCGGCACACATATGCCATGCTCATCTCGCAGGCCCAGGGCCGACTCCATTTCACACCTGAAACTGCTCTTGGTGGTCATCCCATGGTCCTGGCATCCTCCAAAAAGCTGGGGTCGCCACCGAAACTGAGGCAGCACCTTCACCCATGGTCTCTTCTAGACCTCTCCTGGTGAAAGCCTCAGCTTCTCTCCATGAACCTCCTGCAATCTCGGGGTCTTCACAGCAACCGAGGTGCAGTTCCACCAATCATCTTTCCTGACCCCTCACAGTGACAAGCCCTTTGTTTGCCTCATCTGTGAACCCCACTCAAATTTCAACAACCCTAGAAGCCAATCTAAGGAGACTTTTTACATCACTACCAAAGATCCTGCTATACTTGGCTTGAGATGGAGGCTCAGGGGCCCCACTTCTGGAACACAGCTTTTTTTTTTTTTTTTAATTTTTTTTTTATTAATTTTTTTTATTTTGTATGTGTACCTGAATGTAGCTGCCCTGCATGCAGCGCTGTGCACCCGTGTCGTGCAACTTTTTTGTACTGACCCTGAAAGAAAATTCTTCTCCAGAAGATTTCACCACAGATTGATGCTGGGTACCTCTTGTTACTTACAGCTGATTCTTCAGGCCCCAGCTGACCAGACCCACACATTAAATAGTCCTGATAATTCTGCTTCCTTTTTCAAACTAGAAACTTCACAAGCCGGCCCTCCATCATCTACAACTCATTCAGCAAAACTGCTTCGACGCTCCCACAGCAACAATCTTTAGCATTCAATGATCTTCCCAATCCAAAGTTCCAAATGCCTCCGCAATCCTTCCCCAAAACACCAAAAGGCCAGGTCTGTCACAGCAATACCCCATTCTTCTGGTAACAATTTCTGTCGTAGTTTGTCTTCCCATTGCTGTGAAAAACACTCTGACTGACATCAACTTGGGGGAGGAAAGGTTTATACAGCTTACAATCTCCTGGGTCACAGTTCACACTTAGGGGGGAGCGCCCAAGGCAGGAACTCAGAGCAGCAACCTGGAGGGCTGCAGGAGCTGACGCACAAGCCATGGAGGAATGCTGTTCACCGGTTTGCTCCCCTGGCCCATACCCAACATGCCTTCTTATACAGTACACAAAACCCTGTCCAGGGTGGCTACCAAACTCATTGTGGGCTGGCCCTCCTCCACACTGCTCAACCATCAGACAATACTCCACAGAATTGGCCACAGACCAGTCCAAAAATGCCCCACAAACTTGGCCACAGACCAGTCTAATAGAGGAAATTCCCCAACCCAGGTGTGTCAAGTCGACACTAAAGCTATCCAGCACAAATGGTATCCTCCATCTGTGGATGCTAGCACCAAGTACCTAGTTTGTAAGGCAGACTAAGCAACATTAATGTTATATTCCTTTTTTTTTTTTTTTTTTTTTTTTTTTTTTATTGTGAATCCCTTAGCAGGTTCTGGAGCTAGGCTACCATTTATTCTTCAGACTCAGGGCAGGGATTTTGGGTATATGGGTGGAAGTTATGTATGCACAAAATCAAAAAAGCAACAACGGGAAAATAACTAGTTTGTTATGACATTCTGTCTAAGCCCAGTAATTTTATCTTATAGGAATGCTTTTTAGTATTTCTTAATATTTCTTATACAAGGCTGCTTCGAGCTTTTGTCCAAGCCCCTTTTTTTTTTTTTTTTTTTTTTTTTTTTTTTTATTTTGGTGTTTTCGAGACAGGGTCTCCCTGTAGCCCCAGCTGTCCTGGAACTCACAAAGATCCACCTGCCTCTGCCTCCCAAGTGCTAGGATTAAAAGCATGCACCACCACGCCCGGCCAAGTCCAAGCCTTTTCTAAAATATTATACAGTAGTTAAAAGTATCAGGCTGGTGTAACTTAGTCTTTCTGGATGCTTAATGACCATATTTAATGCCCATACCAATTTGGCTGAGGGACTTAAGGGATAATGTTGCTCCTTGTCTTCAGAAGTCAACTAAGTCCCATGGGACTATGCATGGGGGCATCTCTTGAAATGTCCTACAGGGGGCTGGAGAGATAGCCTAGCGGTTAAGAGCACTTACGCTCTTGCAGAGGACCCGGGTTCGATCCCCAGCACCCACATGGTGGCTAAAAACCGTCTGTAACTCCAATTCCAGGAGAACTCCAGTTCCAGGGGAGTCCGGCACCCTCTTCTGACCTCTGCGGCATTGCATGACACGGGTGCACAGACCTGCATGCGGACAGTATATTCATACATATACAAAAATAAATAATAAAAAAATTTTTTTTAAAAGTCCTTTAAAAAAAAAAAGAAATGTCCTACAAATGTGAGTCACCAGTCTTCCTGTGCAGGGAGGTCTTGGAGATCCACTAATGGTACTTCAGTCAGTGTCTAGTCTATAATGAGGAAAATCTACTCATGCTTCAAAAAGGGAAACCTGGTCTAACAACCTGACTTTGTCCTGGAGTGGATGGAACTGGTAAATGAAAAGCCAAAAGGAGCCAGGGCCTCCCTCCTCCCCCTGCCCCAAACCTGAGGACCAGATCCTCAACTGACCTTGAGAAAACAAAAACCTTGGTTAATCTGGGCTTACTGTGTGGCCTTAGGCATCCAAAGGGAAAGTATAACCAGGAAAAAAATAGTATCAAGCTGGTGTAATTTAGCCTTTCTGGATGCTTAACGACCATACTTAATGCCCACACCAATTTGGCTGAGGGACTTAAGGGATAACTTTTTTGCTTGCCCTCAGAGGTCAACTAAGTCCCAGGGGACTATGCATGGGGACATCTTTTGAAATGTCCTGCAAATGTAAGTTACCAGTCTTCCTGTGCAGGGAGGTCTTGGAGATCCACTAAGGGGACTTCAGCCAGTGACCAGTCAATAAAAAGGAAAGTCTGCTCATGCTTCAAAAAGGGAAGCCTGGTCTAGCAAGACCTGACTTTGTCCTGGAGTAGATGGAACCGGTAAATGAAAAGCCAAAAGTAGCCAGGGCCTCCCTCCTCCCCCTGCCCCAAACCTGAGGACCAGATCCTCAACTGACCTTGAGAAAACAAAAACCTTGGTTAATCTGGGCTAACTATATGGCCTTAAGCATCCAAAAGGAAAGTATAACCAGAAATAAATAATTACTAAGGCCTGAGAAATTGTACTTTGGGTATCTTGAGATCTTAGTAAAAAGACAAAAAGTAAAAAAAAAAAAAAAAGAGCACAGTTGTTTTGCCTGTCTTACTGGCAAGTGCAGCTACCCTGTGGTTGCCACTGACTTTGCCATCCTTCAAAGACATGAGACACAGCTTTTCAACCTTCCAATATGGACTGAAGACTCATGTCTCTCCAAGAATCCTCCAAACCTTCAGTGCCAGATGAGGACTGCTGAGACATCCAACTTGTGGACTGAGCTACTACTGGGGTTTCAGCCTCTTCAGAGTATTCATTGCCAGGGTATATCATGGAGACCAGTACAGGAGGATCAAGACAGGACATGGTGCTTACTGGACCTTATCTGGTGACCATGGGAAGGGAAAACCCCAGTGTGGAGCACAAGGGCAGGACTGATGATTGTTTGGGCTTGGTAAGGAGGAGCCTTCAAACATGACATCTTTCAGCCTAATTTAAAAAAAAAGAATAAGCTGAAGATGCTAAAAGATATATGTGGCATGCATATGTGCATATTTTGGAGTGATGCAAATTGGAAGGAACAACCACAACAAAAAAGACTGGGTCAAAGAACTGACTAAAATGGTGAACTGCTCGAAAGAGTAAACTTCTGCATTGAAAATTTTAAAAGAGACTGAAAAAAAGATGAAAAACATGTTTGGCAGAATGAATGTGCTCTGGTGGGGGGGGAGGAAGGGGAATGGGTCCAGACTTGATGGGAAATTCTGTATGAAATGCACAAAGCTTCCATAAAAATTGGCTTTGAAAAAAAAAAAAAAAAAGCAGGCCTAGATCCACCAGGTGACCTCATCCATCTCACACACTGGGCTGCAAACAAACATATACTGGATAAGAGGCTGAGGTGGCAGCGAGGGCAGCTTCCAGACCTGCTAGTATCATAGGGATAGACTGTACCCATCCCAGCCCTCACCCTCCTGGAGAGCCAGCAAGGCCACCTTCAGCCCCAAGTTGTGACCCCATAGAACAGAACCCCCACACACACCTCTCTTCTACCCAGCCACAGCACACACTCTTCTGTCTCCTTGGCTAGAATCAGGTCACATGGCCACCTCCAGCCAATCCCTGACAAAGAGGGCACTAGGACCCATGGGCTCAGACTACCCACCTCACTTACTGATGACTTTTCTCATTGTTATGATAAAATACCTAACAAAAGTAACTTAAGGAAGGAAGGGTTTATTCCCCACCATGGTGGGAAGGCATGGCAGCAGGTGTGTATGTGACAGCTGGTCACATTGCCTCCACAGGAAGCAGAGATGAATGCTCAGCTCGCTTTCTCCTTTTCATTCAGCCCAGGATCCTGGGTGATAGGGTGGCATCACCCACATTCAGGGTAGGTCTTCCCTCCTTGGTCAGCCCAGTCTAGAAATTTCTGCACAGTCCTGGCCTGAGGTTTGTGATTCTAGGTCCTGTCAGGTTGACAACATTAACCATCACAGCTCCTGAACAAAAGATTTCTCAAAGAGTAGAGGACAGGGCTGTGGCTACTGGGTAGGAATCATCCATAGTTAGAACAGTCCAGAGACATCGGACATGGCTAATTGGATGTCAAACTGACACAGCCTGGATTATCTGAGGAGAATCTCAATTGCAGAACTGTCTCCATCAGACTGGCCTATGGGCATATCTGTGGGGCATTTTCTTAATTAGTAATTGATGCAGAAGGGCCCAGCTCACTGTGAGTGGTGTTATCCCTGGGCAGATGAGCCTTGGCTGCATAAGAAAGATGGTGAGCCAGGCATGGTGCAAGCCTTTAATCCCAGCACTTGGGAGGTAGAGGTGG
>VZQC01014421.1:3500346-3517595 GCA_009823505.1 Rhizomys pruinosus
AAATTTTCATCTATTATTCTGTTGAAGATCTGATCAATACTATTCTCTTGAGATTCTTCTCCTTCCTCTATTCCTATGATGTAGAGGTTTGATCTTTTCATAGTGTCTCATCTTTCCTGGTTGTTCCACTTTTGTGTATTTTTAAATTTTTCATAATCTTTATTTGAGCTCTTTAGTTGTTCTGTGTTATCTTCCAGTTCTGATATTCTTTGTTCTGCTTCCTCCATTCTATTTCTGAGGCTTTTTCCTTTCCTTTCTTCTTGATTGGATGAGTGTTCTATTTCCTTTTTCATTTCATCCTGTGATTTCTTTAGTATTTCCATTTTCTTTTTGAGCTTCTCAATCTCTTCTTGGTGCTCCTTACTTCACTGGTTGGCTTCCTTTTTCAGTGTTTCTACTTCCTTCTAGAGTTTGTTTTTTTCTCCCCCTAGTTCTTTCTGGAATTTGTCATTCTCTTCCTTTAATTCTTTCTGAAGTTTGTCATTGTATCCCTCTAGGTCCTTTTTGAGTTTTTCATTCTGTTTCCTTAGTTCTCTGACTTCTTCTTTATTTTCTTTAATTCCTGTGCATAGGTCTGCAATTATTCCTCTAAGATCTGTTTCTTGGGTCACCTCCAGGGGGATCCCCCTGTAGCTATCTCCTACAGGATTGATAGAGTTTGGTGTGGAATTATCCTGCACCTTTCCCATGTTATCCCTTTGCCGTGTTCCTGGCATGAGGGTTTCCCTTTTTTCTTTCTTTCTTTCTTTCTTTCTTTCTTTCTTTCTTTCTTTTTTTTTTTTTTTGCCTGTATTCCAATGCCAATCACAAATGTCTTTTCACTATGTTGAAGCCTTGTTTTGCTTGCCTCCTTCTGACGCTTTTTTTCTTCTTTTTTTTTCTCCTCCTTGTTTATGGAGTGTTGACTTGTCTAGGTTTCAGGCTTTCAATTTGGTTTATATATTGGATATTGGAAGTGTAAGTTACTCTTCCCTTCCTGTTCTGAAGGTTCTCCAAAAAAATCCACTTGTATACTCTCTCCTCAATTCCAGTTGGAGGGGGCGTGGGGGGTGGGGTGGTGGGGAGGAATGCCTGACTTAGTCTGCAGTACGTGTCTGGAGCAGCGCTGGGCTCTTACCTGTGCTTCGGGTGGTCTTGGCAAGCAAGGGCCCAACCTGAGCACCCCGCACAAACACTCACTATGATTTTTTTTAAATACATTGCTATCCATTAGTGATTTGTTTTGCTAAAATTCTTTCTCTGGGGGAGGGATATAAACAATGTCCACCTCCTTGTCCCTTGGGCTCAATGACAGAATGATATAGGATTCCACCAAAGTGCACTTTGGGAAACCCATGAGTTTATTTGGCTTACTACAGAACAATGGATGAGGGTTTACTTTCAGGAGTGTGGGTGCCCCCTGCCTAAGGCTGCAGTGGAAAGTTTTCACTCAAGCATGGATGGCGGCATCCCCATTGCCACATGAAATGAGGAGAGACCCTCCACTAGGCTTCCCCAGCTGGTATAATCTAGTCCCTCCTCCAGGCTATGAAGAATTAGCGTTGAATTGCTAATCGTGAGTTGGGAGGGGTGTCAGTTCTTATCTGCCATGTGGGTGCTGGGAATCGAACCCAGGTCCTCTGCGAGAGCAGTCAGTGCTCTTAACCGCTGAGCCATCTCTTCAGCCCCAGAACATTTTGATTCTTAACTGAGTAGTCAGAGTTTTAGATTTGATTGGACAATTGCTTTACATTTTCATCAGGGCTTTTTCAGGTGGAGGTGTTACATGTAATTCATAATTGTTGCTACCATCTCATCAGTATATGTATGAATTTTTTCTTTTTTTGGTCTTTTCAAGACAGGGTCTCCCTGTAGCCCCAGCTGGCCTGGAACTCGCTCTGTAGACCAGGCTGGCCTTGAACTCACAAAGATCAGCCTGCCTTTGCCTCCCAAGTGCTAGGATTAAAGGTGTGTGACACCACTGCATGAATGTTTTACGTTTACATGTATAATTTGAACAAAATAAGTAGACTGCTGGCACTTCCTTCCTGTTTACCTTGGGGATAGCCAATGCCCTAAGTCAGAATGTAACAGTTCAAAGTAAGTTTTAGTATGGGCTTAATTTAAAGTGTGATTTGTACATTTTAACTCATATTAAACTTAGATTTTTCTGGAGACATTCTTTATGCCTGTTACTTTTAGGTAGTTAAGCCATTCATTAAATTTTGCATCTTGCTGCCTTAAAGGAAAAATTGCTTTTTTGCCTGTCATTTATATTCTTCCTGGCATGGATTTATCTTTGGCCTTAAAAGTAAGAAAAGAACCTCTACATTTAGACCTCAATTCCTATGATTGCTAATATAATGATTCTAGTTATGCCTCCAGAGTATGATGCAAGGCAGTCAATTGTGTACATGAGAGCTCCAAAAAGTACAACTCACTTGTCAGCCAGTCTAACCAAAACAGGCTGTATGAAAGCAAAGTTCTGCTTGGAAAACTGGTGTGGAGGCTGGTATTTTCATGGTAATGTGATTTCATAACTTTTGAATGCATTCCATCTCATTTAAAATAATTGTCTATGTTAATTAACTGACTGTCACAGTATCCCTATTATGGGAGTATATCATGGACAACAGAGCACACAATATATGAATATGTAAAAACCATGTTTTATTTTCTTCTAATATTTTATTATGAAGATTCCTTAACCTGTATGTGGATAAGAGAGTTTTAGCATTTTGCTATTTTCCACTTATTTACATACATATATGTAAATGCATATGCACGTGTGTTGTGTATGTTTGAACTCTTTGAAAGTAACTGAAATATGAAGCTTTGCTCTTAAATCCTTCAGAATATTTCTCCAATGAATGACGTTCTTTGACATAATTTTTTTTGGTCTTTTTGAGACAGGGTCTCCAGTACCCTGTACCCCCCAGTTAGCCTGGAACTTGCTGTGTAGACCAGGCTGGCCTGAAACTCCCAGAGATCCGCCTGCCCCTGCCTCCCAAGTTCTGGGACTAAAGGCGTGCACCATCATGCCCTGCCTAAAACAGTTCTTAGCTGCCATGTGGGTACTGGGAATTAAACCCAGGTCCTTTGCAAGAGCAGTCAGTGCTCTTAACCGCTGAGCCATCTCTCCAGTCCCCTGACATATTTTAAAAACTTCTTTGGGGCTGGAGAGATGGCCTAGCAGTTAAGAGCGCCGACTGCTCTTGCAGAACACCTGGGTTTGATCCCCAGCACCCACATGGCGGCTGAGAACCGTCTTTAACTCCAGTTCCAGGGGAATCCGATGCCCTTTTCTGACCTCCGAGGCATTGCATGACACAGGTGCACAGACCTGCATGCAGACAGTACATTCATACACATAAAGAATAAATAAAAACAAAACAAAAACTTCTTTAATGATTATTTGCAAATATGGCTAAATTTTTATATTATTCAGTACTATTTCAAAATGACTTTAGATCTTTATTCTGTGGCTACAAGGAAGAGTTTCTTCTCTTTCAAAAAGGAGAAGATTATAGGTTCTTGAACTCATATAAAATTGTGCTTATGATCAGCTACACCTCACCTGCCTGGAAATACTGTGCAGCAATGGCAGCCGTATGTCTGCATATCCCAAATCTAATTGGCTATTAGCTCTCTCCTTGGAGGAATAACCCACGGCTGATGCCACAAGCTTACATCCTCTAGTGGTTAGGAGATGTTATAAGCCACAGTAAAACCTTGTCATCTTTTACAGAAAAAAACGTAATTCATGGATTAGCATACCATCCAAACATCTGTGTTTATACCAAAGTAACCCACCATATTAATTAGTACTGTTTAAATACCTATATATCTAATTGATTGTGCTTCATTAGTAGGATTGAAAGGTTATTCGTGGACAAACTGTCAGCCCATGAAAAGAAACAGCCAGAACTGATCAGAGTCCAAAACAACATCTCCAGAGAAAGTAGACTGTTTTGCTTTTCGACTACCTGTGCCCCTTTTCTAAGCCTAGGGAACAATCTGCAGAAGAGGGGGTGTGGTAGAATGTAAGGGCTGCGATTGGGGTGAATGATGAAACTACAGCAATATAGACTGGACACTTATTTGGTCAACTTGATTATACATATAAGCCCCTCCAGCTGGATAGTGACAGCCTTGGGCTGTGTGGGTTTGGGCACAACTGCTTGCAAATTGGTTTTACATGAAGGATGCTTGTACTTATAACTTATTACTTATTGTTAAAAAATGAAATAAAAGAAAGTAAAAAATATTGTGCTTATGGCTGGGCATAGTGGCGAATGCCTTTAATCCCAGCACTCAAGAGGCAAAGGCAGGTAGATCTCTGTGAGTTCAAGGCCAGCCTGGTCTACATAGTAAGTTCCAGGCCAGCTGGGGCTAAAGGGAGACCCTAAACACTAAAAAACACCCCCTCAAAATTGTGCTTTTTTTTATGCTGGCCTAGATTCTTGGCTGAGTTATGAGGTGGCTTGTGAGCACTTCACAAGGAAACAGTGGTCACAGGAAACTGAAAGAAAATCTTTTTACCCTTTCTTCACTTTGTTTTCTAGTAGATCTTCGTGTTGAAGAAATTTATTTGGTCTCTTCTGAGGCAATTGATTTGTATGATACTTGAAGACAGTTTGGGTTATGCTCATCATGCTAGTTCAGGGTCTTAATTTATATGTGTATAGCTATCCCCACTAGGCTATCTATTATATCTCTATAGTGACTTTCTTTGTTTAATGTGTCCATACATGAGCATTTGGGGGGTGGGAATGTAAACTCATACAGCCACTATGGAAAGCAGTGTGGAGAACCCTTGGAAGACTTGGAATGAACTTGCCACCCGACCCAGAATACCATCCTGGCATGTACCTCAAGACTCACCACCACAACAGAGATACAGGAACGGCCATGTTTATTGCAGCCCTCTTCACAATAGCAAGGAGCTGGAACCAACCTAAATGCACCTCAATTGATGAGTGGATAGAGAAAATGTGGTACATCTACACAATGGAGTTCTATGCAGCAGTAAAAGAAAGACGAACATCATGAGATTTTCAGGAAAATGGCTGGAGCTAGAGGACATCATGCTGAGTGAAGTAAAACACAGTCCCAGAAAACGAAAGTGTATCCCTCATCTGTGGATGCTAGTGCAATTACCATAGTTGTAAGTATTTTTGTGTAGGGCCCCTGAGTTTTGTCCAAAGCAGTTGGGTGTAATGCATATTGGAAACAAACAAAACAAACACAACAACAACAAAGGACTGCATCAAGAACTGAGCGAAACAGTGAACTTCTGCTCAAAAACAGTAAACTTCCCATGGAAAATATTGAGAAAGACAAAGAGATAGAAGCATGTTTGGCAGAATGCACGAGCCTGGTGGGTGGGAATGGGGGAATAGGTGGGAACACGGGTCTAGATTTGTTAAAAAATAAAAATAAATTTATGTGAAAAAAAAAAACCATGAGCATTTGGGGGATTTTTTTTCTTTTTCTTTCTTTCTTTTTCTTTTTTTTTGAGACAGGGTCTCCCTGTATCCCCCAACTGTCTTGAAACTTACTATGTAGGTTTAGAAACTTACCAGGCTGGCCTTGAACTCACAAAGATCCACCTGCCTCTGCCTCCCAAGTGCTTTTTTTGCTATTTAATATGTTCTAAATATTTTTTATCACCATAACTAATATTACAGAAAGACATGCTATCTATTTTTTTCTGACTTAATGTATTCTCAGTAATTTTCTTTTAAAGATTTAAAAAAGATTTAGTAATTTATTTTTATTTCTGTATATCTGTCTGAGCCTACATGAACTTATGTCTACCTTGTGCCTGTCGTAGCCCATGGAAATGAGAACAAAGTGTCTGGTCCCCTGAAACTATAGCTGAGAACTGCCATGTGGGTTCTCTGAATAGCAGTAAGTGCTCTTTCCTCTGAGCCATCTCTTCAACTCCTATCATTAGCAAAAGTATATGTATTTGTTTTGTACGTGTGTAAGTAGGTGTATATGTACCATGGCCTGCTCATGGCTGGCAGAAGACAGCTTGTGAGAGTCAGTTCTCCCCTTCTACCATTTGGTCCTAGGAATTAAATTCATGTACCTAAGGTTGGTGGCTAGTGACTTTACCCATCTCACTAGCCTTGTTCTGAGTAGTTTTCTATAGCATAAATTCATTTTTTTCCCTTAGGAAGGCTTTTCTGAGTAGCCCAGGCTGGCCTGGAACTTGCAATCCTCCAGTTTAAGCTTTCTGAGTGCTGGGATTGCAGCCATATATGTACCACTGTGCCCTGCTGTTTTCAGGTCCATTGGTGTGTGTGTGTGTATGTGTGTGTGTGTGTGTGTGTGTGTGTGTGTGTGTACATGTGTGGTCAGAGGATTCCTTGCAAGAATCAGTGATCTTCCACCATTGGGCTCTAGGGATGGAGCCTGGACTGTCAGGCTTGTTGGAAGGAGCTTGTGCTTGCCGAACCATCTTGCCAACCTCTCTTTTTATTATCTTTTTGGGAGTGAAATGCTGGGCTGTATCATAATTCTGTTAAAATTGTTGAGTTTTATGAATGAAAAAATATTTATTGATGGCATTTGCACAATTAAAATAAATCCCTCATTATTGAGGATTACCTGTTGTGTTAGTTTTTATTGTCAACTTGAAATGGTTTGGAATCAACTGAGGAGTTTCCAAGATCAGACTGGCTGTGGCCATGCTTGTGAGAGATTGTTTTGACTGATGGTTGGTGTGGCATCTTCCCTAGCCAGGTGAGTCCGGGCTGTAGTAGGAAGCTTGCTGGGAATGAGCCAGAGAGTGATCCAACGAGGAACATTCCTCCATGGTTTCTGCTTTAATTCCTGCTTGATTTCCTGCCCTGACTTCTCTTAATGATGGACTGTGACCTGGATGTATAAGCCAAATAAACCCTTTCTTCTCTAAGTTGTTCTTGTTCAGAGTGTTTTATCATAGCAACAAGAATGTAACTGATACCCCTGGAGTATGCTGTGTGGAATGACCCATGTGAGACACACATCAACGTAGTTGGCGTCTGAGATTTGGGAAAGACGCCTGTAGGGCATGAGATTTCAGGTACAGTCTTGTAGCTTTGACTTTGTCTGTTATTGTTTGGTTAGGTCTCCATTGGTTCCTGTTTTAGAAGCTTAATCCTCAGCATGACAAGGGCGGAAGGCAGTGGGACATTTAAGAGGTAGAATAGAGTGGAAAGGGCAGAGGGACGAAGTCATTGGAGGCTGTACCCTCAGAAGAGGTCAAGGTGATTCTCATGGGATTCTGGCTGTTCTCATTAGAGAAGGAGATCCTGCTTTCTGCCTTTCTACTTCATGATCCCACTTGGAGTGTGATTCTGTCCTCCATGAAGTCCTCACTGGACCCCAGTTCATGCCGGCATTATGTCCTCAAACCTCTAAAATGTGAGGTAAATAAGTCTTCTGGTGTGCTATGAACCGAACCCAGGTCTTTGTTTCATGTCTCTCCTGAGAGACCACCGGGTCCTCTGGTGACTTCATTTCTAGAGCTTCAGAGGATGACAACTTCTCTACTTGAGATGCCTTCTAAGATGCACCCCCTTTCAGTTGTTGTAAAACACAAAACAAAATACAGTAATGATTCATTAATGAAAGACACTTAAAATTCTTCTGAAAGAAAGCATCCGAAAGAATGAAGCTATTTCAGAATCATGTTCTAATGTATTGATAATAGTGATAAGAAATATTACAGAGTAGGAAATGTAGAGGTCTATCCAAAATTTCCCACATTTGAAGGATGCAGAATCTATTAAATAGTATGCATATATAAATATGAAAATATAACCATTGTTTCCCCGACAGCAGTATAGGACTTTAAGCAATTAGTAAGAACTTGCATGTTATCTGAGATTTATCCTGTTATTTTTCTGGGCTCTTACAACCTGATAATCAATTATGTTTATTGAAATTAAAGTTCTATTATGTGTGAAAGTTGATGGTTTGGAAGTCCTTCAAGAAATTTGGCTCATCCTCTCTCTTCCTTCAGCTTGCAGCCGTTTGTGATGTGCTTGTGGAAAACTACGTCCCTGGCAAACTGTCCAAGATGAGCCTAGGATATGAAGATATAGACAAGATTGCTCCTCACATCGTCTACTGTTCCATTACAGGTATCTCAGCTCCGTAGTCACTAGCATTTTCTTGCTACTCTAAGAAACCTCTTGCTGGTGCTGATTTTCTGAAGTGACTCTGCTTCCCTTCTCCCCAAGCCCAAGAGACTGCTAAATAGAAACTATTAAGGAACATTGACGTAAATTGAATATTTTTGTAGATTTATGGCTTATTTGTATTTCTTCTCTGAATTGACTGTTTTTAGTTTTGTGAGTTTTCTGTATTGATGTTTTACAAATGTTTAAAAAGTGATGGTATAGGGGATGGAGAGATAGCCTAGTGGTTAAGAGCACTGACTGCTCTTGCAGAGGACCTGGGTTCAATCCCCAGCACTCACATGGTGGCTAAGAACCATCTGTAACTCCAATTCCAGGAGAACTCCAGTTCCAGGGGAATCTGAGACCCTCTTCTGACCTCCACGACATTGCACACATGGGTGTACAAACCTACATGCAGACAGTACATTCATACACATACAAAAATTAAAAAAAAAGTGATGGTATAGCTGGGCATGGTGGCGCACGCCTTTAATCCTAGCACTTGGGAAGCAGAGGTGGGCAGATCTCTGTGAGTTCAAGGCCAGCCTGGTCTACAGAGTGAGTTCCAGGACAGCCGGGGCTACAGGGAGACCCTGTTTCGGAAAGCCCCCCCCCAAAAGTGATGGTATCAGGTGAGTTATAGCTGAAATATTAACTGACTATAAGGTCACATAGAAACTCAGCATATCCCTTCAGGATATTTGCAAGTGCCAAGCCAGGGAAAGCAAAGAGTACTGTAAGGTCTTCTGATTGTTCAGCTCTTACTGGGAACTATTTCTCTCTCTCTCTCTCTCTCTCTCTCTCTCTCTCTCTCTCTCTCTCTCTCTCTCTCTGTGTGTGTATGTATGTCTTTAGATTATGGAGGAAAATGCCATAGCAGTATTTACTTTTACAGATTTTATAAGTTCTTAACTATTGGTTAGGGACACAATGCAGAAAAGTAAAACTTTTAAGATAGAAAATTATGGTTAAGAGCACTGGGTGCTCTGGGAGAGGACCTGGGTTCAATTTCTGGCACCTACATGGAGGCTAACAACCATTCATAATTCCATCCAGTTCTAGGGGATCCAATGGCTTCTTCTGACCTCTGCAGGTATTGCATGACAGTTTCACTTAATGCATGGAAGCAATATGCTCATACATGTAAAATAAAAATAATAAATAAAATATTTTTTAGAAAGATAGAAAATTATGGCCAGGCATTATGGCATACTCCTTTAATCCTAGCACTTGGAGGTGGAGGCAGGTGGATCTCTATGAATTTGAGGGCAGACAAGACTACATAGTGAGGCACTATCTCAAAAAACTCCCCAAAAAACTATTCACAAAGAAGAAATGCAGCCCATTATCACCAAAACCAATGCAGAATCCAGAGAGGAAACAGCGAATGAAGTGTTTCCATTATGTTATTCAGTCTTGAGGCATTGCTCAGACGACAGATATGAGATAGAATAGCATAGTTCTCAAAGCATCTCTACACAGTGCAGATCTCAATTTTCTGTTTTCTCTCCTTCTATCTGCCTAATGAGGTCCTATTCATTCTTTAGTGGGAAATTACATTGACATATTACTCTAAGTAAATTTTTCACAGCATCCTATTTCATTATCTTCATATAAATAAATAAATAAATTTATTATACATGTAATCAGAAATACTACTGTCTAAACTGTTTTGTAGAATATTATATGATATAGGGTGAGTGTTAAATATTTGTGAATATTATGGCATTTGGCATTAAAATAAAATTTTGATTCACATACAAAAAACTCCCAAAACAAAACAAAAAAAGCAATAAGCAAACACTAGATAGAAAGTAATTAGGCTTGTCAGAGAAATTAATAGTATTTTGAATTTTTAAAGATTTATTATTTATTTACTTTATTTTTTTAATTTTTTATTTAAATTTCTTTATTTCTGTATGTGTATGAATGTACTGTCTGCATGCAGGTTTGTGCACCCGTGTCGTGCAATGCCATGGAGGTCAGAAGAGGGTTTCGGATTCCCCTGGAACTGGAGTTCTCCTGGAATTGGAGTTTCAGACGGTTTTCGGCTGCCATGTGGGTGCTGGGGATCGAACCCGGGTCCTCTGTAAGAGCGGTCGGCGCTCTTAACCACTAGGCCATCTCTCCAGCCCCTATTTACTTTATTTTATGTATATGAATGTACTCATGCATATAAATGTCCCGCAATGCCTGGGGAGATCAGACGGTGTCAGATCCTTTGGAACTGGAGTTATGAGTGGTTGTTAGCTGCCATATGGGTCATAGGAATCAAACCCAGGTCCTCTGCAAGAGCAGCCAGTGCTCTTAACCACTGAGCCAACTCTCCAGCCCCATTACTTTTTAAAAAATTTTATTTATTTTTTATGTGTATGAATGTACTGTCTGCATGTAGGTTTGTGCACCTGTGTCGTGCAATGCCACGGAAGTCAGAAGAGGGTGTCGGATTCCCCTGGAACTGGAGTTAAAGACGGTTCTCAACCACCATGTGGGTGCTGGGGATCGAACCCGGGTCCTCTGCAAGAGCAGTCGGTGCTGTTAACCACTAGGCCATCTCTCCAGCCCAGCCCCATTACTTTTATTATTTTTAATTATGTGCATGTATATATGTGTGTGTGTGTGTGTGTGTGTGTGTGTGTGTGTTCATGAGTGCACCTTTGGAGGCCAGAGGGGTTGCATTACTCAGAACTGGAGTTACAAGTGGTGGTGAGCTTTCTTGGCATGAGTGCTGGGAATCAAATGAGTCCTTTGCAAGAGCGATATGCCCTCTTAACCACTGTGCAATCTCTCTAGTACCAGTACTTTCAATTTTTATTCATTCAATTATCAAATATGTATTGCAGGCCTATGATCTATCTGCCAGGCAGTAGTGTATGGTCATGGTAGTAGGAGTGGATAAACACATCATGCTCACTGGGAGATGTATATTGCAGATTATCAATACATAAATAATAATTTTTATAACGGAATCTGGCTGAGGTAAGGGCTAAAGAAACAAAGGAGCAGTGCAAAGAGGGCTGTTGTATTCTGGGAGTTGAGCGATGTCCTCACTGAGAACAGGGCATTTGAACAGAGCCTTAATGATGTAAAGGAGTGAAGCACATAGATATTGGCAGAGAGGGTTTCAGAAGGATGAACGCTAAGTACCAAACACCGGAAGCATGCAATGCTGACCATGTTTGAGGACCAGTAATGTTAGTGTGGCTGAAGCATAGTAAGGAGATGAGAGGGGAAGAACCAAGAAAATGCGGGAGCGGTGGGATAGCAAGATCATAAAAGCCTCTGAACTACTTCTAAGGAATTTAGCCTTTACTCTCAAAGACTGTAAGCTTATTAGAGAGTTTTAAGCAGATGAATAGCGTGAGCCAACATGACTTTAAAAGGACCTCTCTAGCTACTTCGTTAGGAACTACAGAGAGCAAAGGTGGAGGCAGAAGCACAAGTAGAGGCTCTGAGATGATGGCAGCTTGAGTTACAGCCTGGTGGTACAGGGAGAGGGGAATGGACTTCAGAAGATGTTTTCAAGGTGAAGATTGCAGATAAGCATCAGAGAAAGAGTAAAGGATGGCCTGTAGAAGAATAGAAGCTCATTTACTGAACTGAGCAGCACTGGGAAGATTTTGTGAAGAAAATTTGTCAGTTGTCAAATTTTGGGCATGTCTTACTTGAGCTGCCTGTCAGACATTCAATTTGGAGAAGTAAGAACTTGGAACTATGAGTCAAGAGTTCAGAGAAAATGGGAAATTTCATAGCTATCAGCAACTAGGAAACCTGGGTGAGTGTGAGAGTGAGCACAGGTAGAAAAGGGAGAATTGTAGTTGGGCGTGGTGGCCTTTAATCCTAGCATTTGGGAGGCAGAGGCAGGTGGATCTCTGTGAGTTCAAGGCTAGCCTGGTCTACAGAGCGAGTTCCAGGACAGCTGGGTTGTCAGGGAGACCCTGTCTCAAAAAGACCCCCCTTCACCCCCAAAATAAAAATGAGAATCATGGGCTGAGCCCATGTGACTATGTTGAGATGATGACTAGGGACAGTGAAGGAGACTGAAGAGGCATTGTGAGTGAAATTGGAGGAGCACATCCTAGAAACCAAGTATGGAAATGGTTTCATAGTTTTAGCTTTAAAACATAGACAATTTGGCTGGAGCCAAATGGGTCAACTGTTAAGATCACTGTTTGCTCTCACAGAGGACCTGGGTTCAATATCCCAGTACCCACGTGGTGGCTAACAACCCTTTGTAGCTCCAGTTCTAGGGGATCTGATACCCTCTTCTGACAACCATGTGCATTACATGACACAGGTATACCTACCTACATACAAACAGTACATTCATAAACATAATTAAAAATAATAAATAAAATATTAAAAACAGTTTAAGTGTGAAGACATGAAACATATATTGACCCAAATCACCTTCGTTTTCTGAATGTTCTGTGTTTTTCCCATGTCAAAACTGCCACATATGATGCTCTCTTTCCACTGGTTGGGATTCTGTTCTGCCACCTTTGGCCAAAGCAACTCATGTGGCAAAGATCAATATAAATGAATGGCGAAATGTTCTCTACTTGGTTTCAGTAGTCTTTTGGTAATATAAATTAAAGCAAAAGTTGTACTCTATTTTATACTCATGAGGTTGACAGGCATCTACAGTGTTACATGGTAAGGAACATGGGTTTTAAACAGGGTGACAATTGGGCATAATCATTGTTTTGTAGTATCATCTGCCAAGTACAATGTTAATCCATTTGAGAAGTCTCATACTCCTCAATGATTCACATTTATAACTGTGGTTAGAGTCAAAGGTTCTCTGGGCCTTGATGATGGTTGTAGACTATTTACATTTTCTTCCAGTTCTTAAATGTTGTTTTATTTATTTATTTATTTATTTATTTATTTATTTATTTTTGGTATTTTGAGACAGGGTCTCCCTTTAGTCCCAGCTGTCCTGGAGCTCACTCTGTAGACCAGATTGGCCTTGAACTCACAGAGATCTGCCTGCCTCTGCCTCCCAAGTGCTAGGATTAAAGGCATGTGCTACCACAACCAGCAGTATTATTTTATTAAAAATTTTTTTTTGTCGTTTTGAGACGGGGTCTCCCTATAGCCCCAACTGGCCTGGAACTCACTCTGTAGACCAGGCTGGCCCTTTAACTCACAGAGATCTGCCTGCCTCTGTTAGGATTAAAGACGTGTGCCACCACACCTGGCTTGAAAATATTTTTATTGATTCTTTGGGAATTTCATTTTGGTCGTATTCAGACCCCCTCTCCATCTCCACCCCCACTGCACCACCTCTCCCACCTTCATGTCCTCTGCCATTGTTATTTTTCAAAAGGCCTATAAAATCTAATTTGTGTTTCCTACATGCTCTAGTGTAGAGGGTCATGCCTCGGAATCTGGTCAACCTACTGGGTACCATACCTATAAAGTAAACTGACTCTTCCTCTCCCAGAAGCTATCAATTGCCAATAGAGCCTCAGCTAGGGCTGGGGCTCCTTGCCCACTTCCCCTGGCTGTTCTGGGGTTTTGTCTGGCTTCAGCTTGTACAGGTTTCACAAGTGCTGAGGGTTCATCTCTGCCATGCCCCATTGTGTCCAGACCACACGGTTTCCTTGTATTCCACTACTGCTTCTGGGGCTTACCGTCTTTACACCCCCTCTTCTGCATTGATGGCTGATCCTTGGGAGAAGAGCGTATGAGATAGGTGTCCCATTTAGGGCTGAGCACTCTACAGTCTCATATTCTCTACACATTGAACAGTGGTAGATCTCTGTGTTAATTACCATCTGCTGCAAGAAGAAGCTTCTCTGGTGAGTGCTGAGAGATACAACTAATCTGTAGATAAAACAGTAAGTCATTAGGAACCTGTCTAACACTGTGTCTATTTAGCAGAATAATAGTAGTAGGTTCTCCCCTATAGCCTCTGGCCCCAGGTTCTTGGCCCTGGTAACAATTTCAGATATAGGCTCCATTCTGCGAAGTAGAGCTTACATAAAATTGGAAGGTGGTTGGTTGGTTATTCCCATAACAGGGAGTTTTGATACATTGTCTCATGTAGCTCAGGCTGGTCCTGAACTTCCTATGTAGCTGAGGATAAGCTTGAACTGACCCTCTTGTCTTCATCTGTGATTATAGGTGTGTGCTCCCACGCTTGGCTTCAAATTCTGTGTTTCAATCTAGACAGGACCTTGGAGAAAGATTACATAACTTAGTAGTTCTCAGCCAAGAAGAGACTGATAGGGATGGGAGATTAGGGAGGAATGGTACAAGGCAGTCTGGAAACGCTTTATTATTCTGTAACTCTCTCTATCACCACTTCCTGACAATCTTTAGAATAATGTCTGTACAATGTCCAGAATGGCTAGGCGATCTGAGGTTACACAGCTACTAAACAGTAGGTTGTGTTAGAACTTAGGCTCTTACATAAAAATATTCAACATTCTCAGCCATCAGGTAAATGGAAATCAAAATTATGCTGAGACTCTATCTCACCCAGTCAGAATAGCTATCCTCAAGAAAACAAGCCACAAAAGATTCTGGTGAGAATGAGACTACAGCTCTTACACACTATTCATGAGAATGCACTTTTTTTTCTGACCACTATGGAAGTTTCTCAAAAACCTAAAAGTAGAGCTGAGCATGGTGGCATAAGCTTTTAATCCCAGCACTTGGGAAGGAGAGGTAAGAGGATATCTTTGAGTTCAAGGCCAGCTTGTTTGATATAGTGAGTTCCAGGCCAGTTGGGGCTACAAGGGAGACCCTATCTCAAAAAGACAAAAAAAAGTAGAAATAGAATATGATCCAGCTATACCACTCCTGAATATATATCAAAATGAATCAAAGTCAGCATTTATTAGAGATATCTGCACACCCATGTTTATTACAGCACTATTCACAATATCCATGTTATGAATCAGCCTAGATGACCATCACCAGATGAACAGAGAAAATGTAGTGCATAGACACATGTTTTATTCAACTATAAAGAAGAATGAATTAAGCCGGGCATGGTGGCGCACACCTTTAATCCTAGCAGTTGGGAGGCAGAGGCAGGCAGATCTTTGTGAGTTCAAGGCCAGCCTGGTCTACAGAGAGAGTTCCAGGACAGCTGGGGCTACAGGGAGACCCTGACTCAAAAAGACCAAAAAAAAAAAAAAAAAAAAAAAAAGAAGAATGAATTCATGTCACTTGTAAAACAATGGGTGAAATTGGAGACATCATGTTAAAATAAGGCAGACTCAGAAAAGCAATATTGCATATTTTTCTCATTTGTGAATCTGTTTTATTTTGTCTTTTTGAGACAGGGTCTCCCTGTAGGCCCAGCTGTCCTGGAACTCACTCTATAGACCAGGCTGGCCTTGAACTCACAGAGATCTTCCAGCCTGTGCTTCCCAAGTGCTGGGATTAAAGATATGCACCACCATACCTGGCAGAATCTGGAGTTTAAAAAATACATAAAAATAGAAGAGAGAGAGGCTATTTGGAAATAAGAATTGGATCAGTGGTAGGGGACAAGAGATAACAATGGGGTAGTATTATTAAAGTATATCGTACACATGTATGGAAGTGACATGAAACTCATTATTTTGTAAAATTAATATATGTTAAATTCCTCAGGCTTCTTGACTCAATAGTAAGTTAGTGCTTTCCAGACTTAGTTATGTAAAGTGCTGACATGCATGTTTTGATTATAGAACATTGGAGAACTCTACTTGAGAGCTGTTTTGTCATTCTCTTTCATTTATTGTTAATCCTATTGTAATGGTAGAAGTCAGGCACAAATTTACTAGCCAGGAAGCCTAGTCAACAGATTCTATTGGAAGCAAATGTCATACATGAGTCACGAGTTTGTGAATATGAAGCAAGATTCATCTATTTTGTAGAAGCTTGTCATTCTTGGTAATCATTTACAATTTTTAAAAAATTAAGGCTGATTATATCAGTTTAAGGTTGCACATGTCATGATGAGGATTCTAGTCTTTCCTGATGTTTCCCAGTGGTATTACTGTGTTGTCAGTGCTGTCCAAGCCCAAATCATCTGTTCCTCCTCACATGTTGGCTGTGACTAATGAGAGGAATGACTGGGATTTACTTTAATGAAGCCTGACAGTTGTGTGGTTGAAATTGTCTCAGTCTGTGAAATCTAGTTTGCTGAACAAAATTAGTAAACTGATGTCAGGCAGGAAGGATCTGATTATTTTTATTACTATGGTCCTTATAATTTCAGAAGAAGTTGAATATGCACATTAGGGGGCAGTGTTTAAAAAGCTATCATTCACTAGCAATTACGCTTCTGAAAACTGCAATGTTCTCTGTGAACCACTGGGTAGAGCAAATCTCTGAAGGGATGTATTTATGTCTTTTAAGACTTTTTTTTTTTTTGAAACAATATATCTATCTCTATGCTTTTAGAACTATAGGGGCACCATCCTTAACAATTTAAAGTTGTGTCCTCTGAGCCCGTTTTTAATTATAATAGTTTAGCAGTAAAAATCCATTTTATTTCACTTAAATTTCTTTCCTGGCTGGGTATAGTGGCACATGCCTTTAATCTCAGCACTCAGGAGGCAGAGGCAAGCAGATCTCTGTGAATTCAAGGCTAATCTGGTCTACATAGTGAGTTCCAGGCCATCTGGGGCTACTGGGAGACCCTGTCTTAAAAACACCAAAAATTTTTTCATTTTATTTGTTCATTTCATTATTTTTTTTTCTTCTGGAATGATAAAAATCACACTTTTGACTGCAATAAATTTATGATAGGAAACTGTGAATATCTTTTAATACTCCTTTAATAAAACTGTCTTTGGGGCAGGGGCACCTGGGGAGGCGTGGCTTGGAAAATGCAGTTTTGGTCTCTGTCCTTGTATAGAGAGGGCATATGATTCTTCTTGGGTAAAAGGCCTGGTAAGGAATACCTTGGGCTCAATTTAGAGAGAATGCTTAAGGAAATTAAAATTATTCTTTAGTTCTAAGTAGAAAAGCCCTGGGAGCTCTACTTATGAAATACAAGAATAGCATGCATTAAAACAAAGGGACAAGAACATCCAAGATTTTTTCTTTTCTTTTTTTTTTTTTTTTTTTTTTTTTTTTTTTTTT
>VZQC01014421.1:3517663-3531588 GCA_009823505.1 Rhizomys pruinosus
ATGTACTGTCTGCATGCAGGTCTGTGCACCCGTGTCGTGCAATGCCGCGGAGGTCAGAAGAGGGTCTCGGATTCCCCTGGAACTGGAGTTCTCCTGGAATTGGAGTTACAGACGGTTCTTAGCCGCCATGTGGGTGCTAGGGATCGAACCCGGGTCCTCTGCAAGAGCGTCGGTGCTCTTAACCGCTAGGCTATCTCTCCAGCCCCTGTTTTTTGTTTTTAATAAGAACTGTGGCAGGCAGATTTGCCCTATTAGATATTAGGAATTAATGAATGGTGTTGTGAATGTGCTATGT
The DNA here is from genome assembly GCA_009823505.1 of Rhizomys pruinosus. Lineage (NCBI taxonomy): Eukaryota > Metazoa > Chordata > Mammalia > Rodentia > Spalacidae > Rhizomys > Rhizomys pruinosus. The sequence continues at coordinate 3,517,959 of VZQC01014421.1, forward strand.
CAGAAGCATAGATGAGCACATTTGTGTCTTTCCATAGTGTGAGAATTTATTAAATAACAATAAATTCACAACGCATGGCAGTTTTGTTGGCAGAAGTTTTCTGAGCAGTCCCACTTTCTTTACTAGCTCTGTCTGAGGAAAACACAGGTTATTTTTACCCCAGTTTAATTTAGTAATATTAACTCTCAGAGATCTCATTACCCATCACACAGTAAATGTATCTGTATATATTCAGATTACAGACTGGTTACAAAAGGCTTGGAGAGGTTGGCAGCAGAGTTAAAGGAGTTTCAGAGGCCCCAGAGACAGAGGGTGATGGGGATGGAGAACAAGCAGTCTCTGTGGGATAATGAATCTAGGCTGTAAGTCTGGAATAGACACTGCTGCTGAGTCAGGTCACAGGGTCAGAGTAGAACTGTGGAAATGAGGTACAGTGGAGGTTATAGAGGAGAAGGGAAGGACTGAATCTGACAGTGGCTAGATAGATGGCAGTTTGAATAGGCTTTATCAGTAGTGTCAACAGAGCTGAGCTGAGGCCTGTGGGACATTGGGAGTTTTCTGCCTGTCTGTCCCATGACATAAGTATACCTTGCAGTCAGATGACAGATTGGCAGGGCCATCACTATTGCAGGGCTAAGTGTCCTCCTTATGAGGCCCTGTTGTGGCAGTTACAGTCTTTCCTCTGTCTGGTGTGTCTGACAAGCTCTCAGAACTGGCTTTCCTGATATGATTTTAATATGCCCATGTGCTCCTTCATTCCTCATTTGCCTAAATGAATTCATGATGGCACCCTTCCTACTTTTGGGAACAAGTTACTTATCAGTCTGTGCCATGTGGGTAGTACTGGACAGCTGATACTGGCTACCTGTCCACAAGGTGCAGAGCCTAGGTTTGCACTCAGAATGAAGTCAGATGCTGCTTGTAAAGTGGAGTCTCTGCAAGATAGTGCAGAGTCTGAGAAATACTGTTTTAGACAATATACAGAAACTTAGGGCAATACACCAACTGATCTTAACAAATGGATTTTTCCAGGAAATTATGGCAGAACCATTTGTTAGTCTTATGAATAAAAATAAGAAAGTCAAACTTCTAGTTTATTCTGTACACTGAATACTGCATTAAGGTTTAAATATGAAAATTAGTCAAAGCTCTTTGACAACATTATAGGAGACTATCTTCCTGGTTTTAGTGTAGGCAGGCAATACACTAATATTCATAAAATAAATAAAAATGAATACTTAAAAAAATTAAAAACTTAGCTGGACGTGGTGGTGCATGCCTTTAATCCTAGCACTCGGGAGGCAGAGGCAGGTGGATCTTTGTGAGTTCAAGGCCAGCCTGGTCTACAGAGTGAGTTCCAGGACAGCTGGAGCTACAGGAAGACCCTGTNTTTGAAACCTTGTGATTATTTAGTAAGTTTCTCTTCTCCTGCAGAGATGGCGCCATCATTTGTTTAAATAATGTGTTCAGTTTTAAGAAAATGTAAATATATCAACTCTCTATGAGGCTCGTGCAGATGGCCACATGCTGAAATTCAGGGAGAAAATTTCCGCATGGAAAAGGGGGTAGACGCAATTCATAATTTATACCAGTACTTTTCTATTATTGATTATGAGTGGTCCTTTGAGTTTTAAGAACTGTCAGGTCCATAGTGATTATTTATTCAGTGTAGAAATTATATTAACACTGTATGAACACCAGCAGATTGAGTAGCCTGGCTGTTTTATTTTTGTTTATTCTATTAAGCAAACATTATTTACCATAGTTTATGGATTTTTCACTAATGACAGTTTCATACATGTTTATAGTATATCTTGATCCTATGCACCTCCATCCCCTCCTTGTTCCCTTCCTACTCCTGCCTTTACAACCTGTTTTCAACACTTGCATTTTTAATCTTTGGAAAATTTAGGAACCTTTCCCTTTCTACAGGTGCATACATAGAAACAGAAGTGTAGGCCATAGGGTAGGCTCATGCAGCTCACAAGAGCTTTCCAAGTGGCTTTCCATTGGACACATCAATGTCATTCCTACCTGCAATATTCTAAGATTTCTGGGGTCTGTTCACACTTTGTGCTATCAGATTTAAATGTTTGTCAAGCTCATGGGTAAGTCGTAGATGTTTTTGGTTTGAGCTTTTTAAGTTGGGATTTTTCTAAAGACTTCTGGGACTGAGTATCATATTTACTGACTTAAGGTACCTTTTGGGAGCTAGGTCCAAAACCAGGGCTGAATAACTGGTTTTCTTTCTTTTTTATTTGTATTTTGAAGTAAGTGTTTTATATATCTGGGCATTGTCTAATCTCTTTAGTCAGTTTGCGTCCAAGATTTCTAGGACACCCCCTACCTCGAACTTTTTATGGGTTAAATTTTGATGCTAAAAGTTTTATAATTTTTTTTTGTCTTTTTGAGAAATCTAGACCAGTGTTCCCACCCATTCCCCCCCCCACCCCACCAGAGCTCATGCATTCTGCCAAACTGCTTCATCTCCTTTCTCAGGCTTTCTCAATAGTCTCCATGAGAAAGTTGACGTTTTGAGCAAAATTTCACCGGTTCAGTCAGTTCTTGATGCAGTCATTTCTGTTGTTGTTGGTGGGTGTGGTGTTGTTGTTTTCCAATATGCCATTACACCCGACTCCTTTGGACAAAAGCTAGGGTGCCCTACACGGGAAATACTTACACCGAGGTAATTGCACTAGCATCCACAGATGAGGGATACCATTTTTTTTTTTTTTTTTTTTTTTTTTTTTTTGGTACTGTGTTACTTCATTCAGCCTGATGTCCTCTAGCTCCAGCCATTTCTAGCAAAGACTCATGATGATCGTCTTCCTTTTACTGAGCTAGAACTAACATGTGATGTAACTGTCCACCAGTTTCTCTCATCCCAATTCATCAACCCTGTGGGGCAGTTATAGGTTGTCCAGCTCCTTGTATAGTTGTGAGAGAGCTCGCAATAAACATGGAGCGTGATCATCTCTGTAATGGTGGCAGTAAGTGGCACTGGGCGGGTTATTACCATGCCCAGGAGTCGGTAGGCTGGCGGGTGGAAGGTATCATCCAAGTCTCCAAGCGATCGCACAATGTTTGCCATAAGTGGCTGTACGAGGACATGGCCCACAGCAGTGGAGAGTGTGGCCCCCTTGCCCCAAACCTCTCCAGCACATTGGGATGCATTGTTCTTGCCTGCTTTTTGCGTGAGATATCTACCTCTGGGAGGAAGGAGTCTTAAGGTTTTGAAATTGCAGTTCCTAATAGGAAGGAATGTGACCAACTTCTTAAGGTGGTGCTCAAGGACATCTATTATATGCCGCATTCGTGAGTGAGTCTCTGGTTCAGTTCGTTGCTCCATCCTACAGTGAGTGGGCGATCTGTTGCTTCTTTTTTTCTTTTTCGTTTTTATGTGAGTAGTATCGCTTATACTCTCTAATCAAGCTGTTTTGTCAGATGTTCACTGAGTTGAGGGTTTCCTCCCACTCTGGGATTTTCTCTTCACTTCTTGTATGTTTGTTTTGCATGTACAGAAGCTTGTAGTTTAGGATGAGGTCCATTTTGTCATTTCGGATTCTTACTTCATTGTTAGCCAGCTTTGTCTGATTAGTGAGAGTTTTTTCCTATGCCTATGTCATTGTAGTCTGCTGCCAAACTGTTTCGCTTCGATCACTCTTCAGAGTTTTGGGGTTGACGTTGAGTCTTTGAATCCACTGGAGTCACTTTTGTACAGGCGATGAGAGTAGGTGGTTTATTATTCTTCTAAATTCTTCTCACAAGTGAGTGATCCATTTTGCCAACACCACTTGCTGGAAGATGCTGTCTATTTCTCCATTGTGGGCTTACTTGGCCCCCCTTTTCAAATATGAAAATGAGTTCTTAAGCAAGAGTGAGCTAAATGTCAAAGACGAGCCTGCTACCTGTTTTCACTGAGGCTCCCACCCCACAGAGAATGCCCAACATACCAGAACACCCAAGCAGGACATGCTAAAAGATCACGAAGGAGTTTTGCTATCCTTAGCTTTCATCCTATTGAGGAATACTCAAGAAAAGAAGACCTTTAGCAGGGACTTCTTCTAAAGAGGTGTCTGTCCAATGTATTCATCGACTGGAAAATAGAGGAAAAGGCCTCGAAGCTACTTGCACCCCGCCTAGAGACCACAGAAGGAGAGACTCTTCAAAAAAACATATGAGCTGGATTACATCATCTGAATCGGCAGACAATGAGAAAAATAATCAGAGAAATAAACTGCCACTCACTTGCCCACAACGGGAAATGAGCCTTTTCCCTGTGACTCCAATGAACCATGACGGACACAGATACTACCTTATTTTAAAAGACTCGTCTATAAAGGTCCCCTATAATCACCAGGCGGATCTAAACAGTAGCTTTGTGTGTGTAGAAACCATGAAAAAATCCTAGTGGTCATGAGTAAGAACTGCATTTTACGCAGACTGAGAGGAATCTTGGAGCCTCCACTCTATTACACGAGTTACCGGCAGAGCTTTCAGGCACTCAGAAAGCTACTGTAAGGCCAGAGCTAGACAGAGTAATGGTCTTTTTGGTGGCCTTTAATTCACCTATTACTTATCATTCTGAGAGGGTCTGACTCTGAATGAATCACAAATAGCTGCTTGGGGCCAGGAAGAAATGGATCATAGAAAAGTAAGATGAAATTGGCTATGACTCGCTCTCTCTCCCTCTATGTCGCTGTCTCTTTTTCTTCTTACAAAAAAAAGCTTGTCTTTTTGAAATTTCCAATAAAGCAGGCCAGGCTAGAGTAAAGAAGCCATAAATTGGACTAGAGTCTGAAAGACTTCTTGTACTGTTTATAGTTTATTTTTTTTGGGGACAGAGTCTCATGCAATCCAGGCTTGCCTCAAATTAGCTTTGTAGCCGAGGCTGCCCTTAAACACCTGATCCTCGTACCTCTTCCTCCCAAGTATTAGGAATCTAATGCACGAACCAACCTATGGCGTTCCAGCTCCGAAGTTTTTGACTATTTAGATTTGGTTCAACTTTTTAATACTTCAAAGAAAAAAACAGACAAAACAGTATAGTAGGACTTGGATTTCAACCCCACTAGCAAGTAAAATGGAGCCAAGCTAACGGAGGTGTTTAGTGTTTAAGTGGAGCAGCCCACGGCTGGTGAAAAAGGCCAGCCCTGTCTGTTTACAGCACATCTGTCATATTGTGTATGAATAAAACATAGTGAGGCGAGTGAAAAGCGGTTGCATGATCGTTAAGTAGGACAATTGTGATAGGCGGTCCACTTTCTGGAATCAGCCCACAGCTGCAAAACAAATATCTCAGTGCTTGCTTAGGGCTGTTTTGAAACCTTGTGATTATTTAGTAAGTTTCTCTTCTCCTGCAGAGATGGCGCCATCATTTGTTTAAATAATGTTGTTCAGTAAGAAACTGTAATATATCAAGCTCACTATGAGGCGGGGGCAGATGGCCACATTGCTGAAATTCTGGGGAGAAAATTTCCTCATGGAAAAGGGGGTAGACGCAATTCATAATTTATACCAGTACTTTTCTATTATTGATTATGAGTGGTCCTTTGAGTTTTAAGAACTGTCAGGTCCATAGTGATTATTTATTCAGTGTAGAAATTATATTAACACTGTAGGAACACCAGCAGATTGAGTAGCCTGGCTGTTTTTTATTTTTGTTTATTCTATTAGCACACATTAATTACACATAGTTATGGATTTCACTACTGACATTTCCACACATGTTTATAGTATATCTTGATCCTATGCACCTCCATCCCCTCCTTGTTCCCTTCCTACTCCTGCCTTTACAACCTGTTTTCAACATTTTTTTAATCTTTGGAAAATTTAGGAACCTTTCCCTTTCTACAGGTGCATACATAGAAACAGAAGTGTAGGCCATAGGGTAGGCTCATGCAGCTCACAAGAGCTTTCCAAGTGGCTTTCCATTGGACACATCAATGTCATTCCTACCTGCAATATTCTAAGATTTCTGGGGTCTGTTCACACTTTGTGCTATCAGATTTAAATGTTTGTCAAGCTCATGGGTAAGTCGTAGATGTTTTTGGTTTGAGCTTTTTAAGTTGGGATTTTTCTAAAGACTTCTGGGACTGAGTATCATATTTACTGACTTAAGGTTTACCTTTTTGGAGCTGGCCAAAACCAGTGCTGAACTGGTTTTCTTTTCTTATTTGATTTGAAATAAGTTTTTTATATACTGGGCATTAATCCTTTGTCAGTTTTCTTCCAAGATTCTAGGACCTGACCTCTAACTTTTTATGGTTAAATTTGGATGCAAAAAAGTTTTTAATTTTTTTTGTCTTTTTGAGACAGGGTCTTCCCTGTAGCCCAGCTGTCCTGGAACTCACTCTGTAGACCAGGGCTGGCCTTGAACTCACAGATACCAACAATTTAATTTGCTGGTGCACCAGAACCCAGCTGAACCCAATTGAAAAAGCTAGTGCACCAGGGGGCCCAACTGTTGGCACACTAGGGACTCAACTGCCACACAGAGAGATTTTTAAATACAAAAACCACAAGGCCAGGTGGATCTTTGTGAGTTCAAGGCCAGCCTGGTCTACAGAGTGAGTTCCAGGACAGCTGGAGCTACAGGAAGACCCTGTCTCAAAAAGACAAAAAAATTAAAAACTTTTATGCATCAAAATTTACCATAAAAAGTTAGAGGTCAGGTCCTAGAATCTTGGAAGAAAACTGACAAAGGATTAATGCCCAGTATATAAAAAACTTATTTCAAATCAAATAAGAAAAGAAAACCAGTTCAGCACTGGTTTTGGCCAGCTCCAAAAAGGAAACCTTAAGTCAGTAAATATGATACTCAGTCCCAGAAGTCTTTAGAAAAATCCCAACTTAAAAAGCTCAAACCAAAAACATCTACGACTTACCCATGAGCTTGACAAACATTTAAATCTGATAGCACAAAGTGTGAACAGACCCCAGAAATCTTAGAATATTGCAGGTAGGAATGACATTGATGTGTCCAATGGAAAGCCACTTGGAAAGCTCTTGTGAGCTGCATGAGCCTACCCTATGGCCTACACTTCTGTTTCTATGTATGCACCTGTAGAAAGGGAAAGGTTCCTAAATTTTCCAAAGATTAAAAATGCAAGTGTTGAAAACAGGTTGTAAAGGCAGGAGTAGGAAGGGAACAAGGAGGGGATGGAGGTGCATAGGATCAAGATATACTATAAACATGTGTGGAAATGTCATAGTGAAATCCATAACTATGTGTAATTAATGTGTGCTAATAGAATAAACAAAAATAAAACAGCCAGGCTACTCAATCTGCTGGTGTTCATACAGTGTTAATATAATTTCTACACTGAATAAATAATCACTATGGACCTGACAGTTCTTAAAACTCAAAGGACCACTCATAATCAATAATAGAAAAGTACTGGTATAAATTATGAATTGCGTCTACCCCCTTTTCCATGAGGAAATTTTCTCCCCAGAATTTCAGAATGTGGCCATCTGCCCAGCCTCATAGTGAGCTTGATATATTTACATTTCTTACTGAACACATTATTTAAACAAATGATGGCGCCATCTCTGCAGGAGAAGAGAAACTTACTAAATAATCACAAGGTTTCAAAACAGCCCTAAAGCTAAGCACTGAGATATTTGTTTGCAGCTGTGGGCTGATTCCAGAAAGTGACGCCTTCACATTGTCCTCTAACGGCACAACCTTTTCATCCTCACGTATGTTTTATTCATACACATATGACAGATGTGCTGTAAACAGACACTGCCTTTTTCCCACCCTGCTCCACAAACCTACCCTCTTAGCTTGGCTCATTTTACTTGCTAGTGGGTGAAATCCAAGTCCTATATATGTTTTTGTTGTTTTTTCATTTGAAGTATTAAAAAAGTTGAACCAAATCTAATGTCAAAACTTCGGAGCTGGACATGGTGGTTCGTGCATTGTAATCCTAGAACTTGGGAGGAAGAGGTACGAGGATCAGGTGTTTAAGGGCAGCCTCGGCTACAAAGCTAATTTGAGGCAAGCCTGGATTGCATGAGACTCTGTCCCCAAAATAAATATAAACAGACAAGAATCTTTCAGACTCTAGTCCAATTTATGGCTTCTTTACTCTAGCCTGGCCTGCTTTATTGGAAATTTTCAAAAAGAGCAAGGAAGGAAAAGAGAGCAGGACAGAGGGAGAGAGAGTTAGAGTCATAGCCAACTTCTTTACTTTTCTATGATCCATTTCTTCCTGGCCCCAAGCAGCTATTTGTGATTCATTCAGAGTCAGACCCTCTCAGTGAAAATAGGTGAATTAAAGGCCACCAAAAGACCATTACTTGTCTAGCTCTGGCCTTCAGTAGCTTTCTGAGTGCCTGAAGCTCTGCCGGTAACTCTGTGTATAGAGTGGAGCTCCAAGTTCCTCTCAGTCTGTAAAATGCAGTTCTTACTATGACCCTGGATTTTTCATGGTTGTCTACACACAAAGCTTACTGTTATGATCCCCTGGTGCTATAGGGGACCTTTCATGGGTACAGTTCCTTTTAAAATAAGGTAGTTCTGTTCTCATGGTTCATTGGGGNTCCTATATTGATCCCCTAGAACATCTAGCTCTTATTTCAACTTCATTTCTTTTTTTTTTTTTTTGTTTGGCTTTTCGAGACAGGATCTCCCTTTAGCCCCAGCTGTCTGGGAATTTGCTCTGTAGACAGGTGGCCTTGAACTCACAAAGCTCCGCTGCTCCGCCTCCAAGTGCTAGGATGCAAGGTCTTTTGTGCATCCACCACGCCCGGCTCAACTTTCTATCTTCTAAGTAAATGGCAAGATATTTTTGCTTTTACATAAACTGTACTACTGGGGATAGAGAGATTGCTCAGTGGTAAAAACACTGGCTGCCCTTACAGAAGACCCAGGTTCATTTCCCAGCACCCACATGGACAGCTAAACATCCATCCTAAACTCCCGTTTTAGTGATCTGATGCCCTTTTCTGGTCCCTGTGGGACCCAAGTGGGCACATGATAAACTTTTATACAAACAGGCAAAACACTCAAAATTTTTTAATTTTTTTGTTTTTTGGTCTTTTCGAAGTACAGGGTCTCCGATATGCCCCAGCTGGGCCGGGAATCGCACTGAGACCAGGCTGAGCCTTGAACTCACAAAGATCCGCCTGGTCATCTGCCGCCCATAGGGCGAGGGAGGAAAGCAGCAGCTTACATGGCGGCATAAGGGTTGTACAGCGTAAGAAAAAAAAGGGACCCAGGAAGGAGGGCACACACCGAAAAATAAAAAAAAAAAAAACAAAAAGCTCAAGATGCACGATGGAAGCTCAAATGGGCATCGTAGCGATAGAGTGGGTGAGGGGCAAGGCCAAAAATAAAAAGTATAAAACGAACTGGAGAGACAGCTCAGGGGTTAAAAGCACTAGCCATCCAGGAGGTGGCGCACGCCTTTAATCCTCGGACTTGGGAGGCCCAGGCAGGCGGACCTCTAGTTCAAGGCAGGCCTGATCCACCACAGGAGCTCAGGCGGGCGGGGACGAAAGGGGACCCTGTCTCAAAAAAAACCAAAACACAACAAACAAAAAAAAATAAACACTAGCCACTCTGCAGAGTACAGGGTTTTCAATCCCACACCAACCAACCATGGCAGCAAATGTAACATCCAGAACTCCAGGTTCAGGGGATCCGACACCCTCTTCCTGACCTCCGGCCGGCACTGCACAACATTGTACATCTACCTACATCCAAAGCCATATACTAACATAAAATTAGAGAAAGGAAGCTGGGTGTTGTGATTGGTGCACGCTTAATCCAAGCACTGGGAGGGAGAGGCAGCGGGATCTCTGTGCGTTCAAGGCAGCCTGGTCTAACATAGTGAGTTTCAGGACAGCTTAGGGACTACAAAGAGGACAATGTCTCAAAAAGACCAAAAACAAAAAAAAAATTGGAAAGAAAGTCATTCTCCAACTCCAATAAAAAAAGACCTCCCTCCCTATACCCATAGCCTATGTCCTGAGACCCAGAGTGACACATATCATTCAATTCCCACACTTTATTGGGACAAGGAAGGAAACAGGCAGACCAATATCAGAGGCCCACCCACCAGGGGTGTCCAGGCTTCAATTTAGCACTTAGCACAGCATGAGTACATCATACATACAGGCAACAGGGCTGGGGAGAGGTGGAGCAACTCCATACACAGGAGACTACAGGCCCTGTGGGCTGGGAGGCAAAGGCATGTATTATACTGGCACAGTCCACTTAGGTGATAGTACAGGAAGGATAGAAGATCCCAATTTGCAGATAGGAAGGGAGAAGTTCCCTTGTACAGATGGGAAACGAGAAAGTTATATGGAGACAAATTCCTTTTTACATATTTGGGAGAGCAGATTTCACTTACAGATGGGTGTGAAGGGAAGAAGTAACATATGTCTGAAATATCCAAGAAATGGATGAAGGAAGAAATGTTATTTTGCAGATGGGCAAATGCTTCTGGATAGGCAGTTTACATGGATAGTATTCACAAAGATATGATAGTATTCACGAACCATACCATTCCCAAGTGATAAGAGTCACACAGAAGAGGGAAAGGGTCCCAGGGCTAGAGAACAAGGGAGGTATACCCCACTGGCACCAGCCCCTCCACACCATCACGTCCACAGCGGAGCCAGTCTTCATCCACTGTGGCAATGACATGCAGCACTTCCCCACGCCGGAAGCTTAACTGGTCAGGTCCTGCAGCAGGTGGTCCCAGAGAGCCCGCACAACTGGCCGGGAGAAGCCAGAGGAGTGGTAGGATAAAGAGACATGAGGTCCCCAGGCCTCACCCCCCCAGGGCAGAGTGCCCCTGTTGATTCAGCATTGTGAACAATCACTGAACCCCAGAAATGACTTGTAGTCACCCATCAACTTTTTGGTTGTCTCTGGGACCCTAGCTCCCCTGAACCACAAACCCACTATGCAGGTGCTCATTTGAAACTGCAGTTCTGTCTTATGCTTCAAATTCCACAAATTCAAAGTAAGATGATTCCTCTTAACAAGCCATACCCTCCTGATAGTGATAAAGGGCATCACTTTCTACTCAGTTGCTCCTGGCAAACTCAGTCCTCACATCCAGTCCATCACTGAAGTTTACCTGGTATTTGTATCTTTCTCTTCAATTCTACTCACAATATCCTAATTTCCACCTCTCTCTCCCTACTTTTCTCCCTTTTTCCTCTCTCTCCTCTCTCTCTCTCTCTCTCTCTCTCTCCTCCTCCTCTCTCTCTCTATCGCCCACTACATATAACCAAATTATTTCCGTGAGTTATTTTAGCATCCCTCTCCTCCCACCAGCCACATTCCCCACACGGTACTCACAGGACTTCCTAAAACAATGAAGCGCACCATTCCCAGGCTCAAGGCCCTTTGAGGCTTCCCACTGCCTCAGAAATAAGTCCAGACTCTCTGGTTGGCCCAAAGACTGCACTTCATTTACCACATGGAGCCGCTATACCTTGCCCCCCCATTCTTCCTACCAGACACACCATCACTGGAGACATGTTCCCTTGGCCATGCTAACTTGGTATCTCCACTAGACTTCATGTTCTGGAGAGCTGGTCAGTGGTTTAAGAGCACTGGATTCTCTCTTGCAAGGACCTGGGTTTCAATGACCAGCACCACACAGGAGCTGATGGCCACACACCTAACTCCAGCTTCTGGGATCCAACACCCTCCTCCTATCTCAGACATTGCACTGCTCATGTGGTGCACTACATACATGCAGCATTACACCACTAGCACATAAAATAAAAATAAACTATTTAAATAAAAGAGTTGTCTTGCTGGGTGTGGTGGCGCACAGCTTTAATCCCCGCACTCTGGAGGCAGAGGCAGGTGGATCCCTGTGAGTTCAAGGCCAGCCTAGTCTACAGAGTGAGCTCCAGGCCAGCTGGGTCTAAAAGGGAGACCCTGTCTCAAAAATACCAAAAAAGAAAAAAAAAATTGTCTAGTGAGGACGTAAAAGAATAGGAATGGCCATTGAACAGGAAAGGCTAGTGGCTTGCACACCTTTAATCTCAGCACTCAGAACCAGAGGCAGGCTGATCTGAAATCCAGACCAGCCTAGTCTACATAGGGAGTTCTAGCTGAATTACAGGGAAACCATGTTTAAAAAAAAAAAAAAAAAAAGGATAAGAAGCTCTGATTATAATCATAGAGTAAAAAAACATGGAAAGCTAGGGAAAGACTGAGACCTATGCGGTGAAGTGAAACAGGCAAAAAAATCTGGATTTCCTTTCTCTAGTTGAAGACCATAGATTAGTGATAGGAGACAGAACTTGAGATAATCTTCAGTTCAAATCTGGAAGTAGAAGTGGCCTTGCTAGACTCAAATCTCATATTATCAAAGGGGAACTGAGTCCAGTCATCAAATTAGTCAGTTTTCATATCCTATATCCTCACCCAGCTAGCTCCCTCCCCTCTATATCTATTTTCTCTTTAATTCCTAATGTCAGTGTTGGAGGCCAGCTCTGTCCTATTTTTGCTCTAGATTGTTCCACCTCACTCCTTAACTCACTCTCTTTTATGTGTTTAGGACAGAGTCTCTGTATGTAGCCTTGGCCTAGAACTTGTTATGAAGAGCGGGCTGGCCTTGGATTCAGAGATATGCCTGTCTCTGCCTCCTCAGTGCTGGGATTAAAGGTGTAAGACTTTTTCTGTGGCTCAGCTTCCTGATAGGAATGTTCTTAGTTTTGTTTTGTTTTTTAATTTTATTTATTTTGGTATGTGTATGAATGTACTGTCTGCATGAGGTGTGTGCACCCGTGTCGTGCAATGCCGCGGAGGTCAGAAGAGGGTGTCGGGATTCCCCTGGAACTGGAATTCTCCTGGAATTGGAGTTTCAGACGGTTCTCGGCTGCCATGTGGGTGCTGGGGATCAAACCCGGGTCCTCTGTAAGAGAGGTTGGCGCTCTTAACCACTAAGCCATCTCTCCAGCCCAGGAATGTTCTTAGTTTATCTTTACCCTTCTCTTTCCAGTCTCTCTTTAGCCAAAATTCCCTAATCTCTTCCCCCACTTTTTCTCTTTACAATAACCCCTTCCTTTTTTTTTTTTTTTAAATTATTTTTGAGTGTTTTCCCGTCAGTAAGTGCACTCTGTTGTGGAATGCCCATGGATGCTAGGAAAAAGGTGTGGGATGCTCTGAAGTTTAGTGACCCGTTTGTTAGCTGCCATGTGGCTACTGGGAATGGACACAAGGTCCTCTGCAATTAGCAATCAGTGCTCCCTGTACCCACGAGACCGCTCACACACCCGTCCCACAGTTACCTCTTCAACGCAAACGTTAACATTCTTCTCTACTTTGCAACCTAATACAAATCACGAGTCTTTTTTTTTCTTTCCCTTCCACTCTACACACGTTACTAATATATTTGTATTAATAACACAGTGCTATCAGTGTTAGCAGCCCTTCACTGCCTAAAATGGTTGGCGTTTGTGTTAAAATGGTGATTGTGTTATGAATTTCAGAGGACTGCAGAGTGTGATTTTTTGAAGCGCCCTTTAGTTGAAATTCTACCAAAAAAAAAAAAAGTGTTGTGAATTCCAAGGGCCTCCTTAAGTGCTAGAATTATAGGTGGGCCACCATGCCTGCCAGGCATCCTCATATACTCTGCACATATCC
>VZQC01014421.1:3534894-3546456 GCA_009823505.1 Rhizomys pruinosus
CCTCACACTCCCATGTCTCCTCACACTCCCATGTCTCCCTCACACTCCCATGTCTCCTCACACTCCCATGTCTCCCTCACACTCCCATGTCTCCTCACACTCCCATGTCTCCTCACACTCCCATGTCTCCCTCATAGTCTCATATCGCCCTCACTTTCTCATGTCTCCTCACACTCTCATGACTCCACACACTCCCATGTATCCACACACTCCCATGTCTCCACACACACCCATGTCTCCCTCACACTCCCATGTCTCCTCACACTCCCATGTCTCCCTCACCCTCCCATGTCTCCCTCACACTCCCAAGTCTCCTCACACACCTATGTCTCGCTCACACTCTCATGTCTCCCTCATACTCCCATGTATCCCTCACACTCCCATGTCTCCTCACACTCCCATGTCTTGCTCACTCTCCCATGTCTCCTCCCACTCCCATTTCTCCCTCACACTCCCAAGTCTCCCTCACACTCCCATGTTACCTCACACTCCCATGTCTCCTGACACTCCCATGTCTCCCTCACACTCCCATGTCTCCTCACACTCCCGTGTCTCCCTCACATTCCCGTGTGTCCTCACACTCCCATGTATCCCTCACAGTCCCATGTCTCCCTCACCCTCCCATGTCTCATTCACACTCTCATGTCTCCTCACACTCCAATGTCTCCCTCACACTCACTTCTCGCCTCACATTCCCATGTCTCCCTCACACTCCCATGTCTACTCACACTGCCATGTCTCCCTCACACTCCCATGTTTACCTCACACTCCCAAGTCTCCTCAAACTCCCATGTCTCCCGCAGACTCCAGTGTCTCCCTCACACTCCCATGTCTCCATCACACTCCCATGCTTACCTCACATTCCCAAGTCTCCTCACACTCCCATGTCTCCCGCACTATCTCATGTCTCCCTCACACTCTCATGTCTCCCTGACTATCCCATGTCTCCCTCACACTCCCATGTCTCCTCACACTCCCATGTCTCCTAACACTCCCATGTCTCCCTCACACTCCCATGTCTCCTCACACTCCCATATCTCCCTCACACTCCCATGTGTCCTCATACTCCAATGTCTCCCTCACACTACCATGTCTCCCTCACACTCCCACTTCTCCCCACACTCCCATGTCTCCTCACACTCCCATGTCTCCTCACAATCCCTTGTCTTCCTCACACTCCCATGTCTCCCTAACATTCCAATGTCTCCCTCACACTCTCATGTCTCCCACACACTCCCATGTCTTGCTCACACTCTCATGTCTCCCTCAAACTCCCATGTCTCCTCACACTCCCATGTCTCCCTCACACTCCCATGTCTCACTCACACTCCCATGTCTCCTCACACTCCCATGTCTCCCTCACACTCCCATGTCTCCTCACACTCCCATGTCTCCCTCACACTCCCATGTCTCCCTCACACTCCCATGTCTCCCTCACACTCACATGTCTCCATCACACTCCCATGTCTCCCTCATAATCCCATGTCTCCCTCACACTCTCATGTCTCCCTCTCCCGTATCTCCTTCACACTCCCACGTCTCCCTCACACTCCCACGTCTCACTCACACTCCCATGTCTCCTTACACTCCCGTGTCTAACTCACACTCCCATGTCTCCTCACACTCCCATGTCTCCCTCACACTCCCATGTCTCCCTCACACTCCCATGTCTCCCTCACACTCCCATGTCTCCCTCACACTCCCATGTCTCCCTCACACTCCCATGTCTCCCTCACACTCCCATGTCTCCCTCACACTCCCATGTCTCCCTCACACTCCCATGTCTCCCTCACACTCCCATGTCTCCCTCACACTCCCATGTCTCCCTCACACTCCCATGTCTCCCTCACACTCCCATGTCTCCCTCACACTCCCATGTCTCCCTCACACTCCCATGTCTCCCTCACACTCCCATGTCTCCCTCACACTCCCATGTCTCCTCACACTCCCATGTCTCCCTCACACTCCCATGTCTCCCTCACACTCCCATGTCTCCCTCACACTCCCATGTCTCCCTCACACTCCCATGTCTCCCTCACACTCCCATGTCTCCTCACACTCCCATGTCTCCCTCACACTCCCATGTCTCCCTCACACTCCCATGTCTCCCTCACACTCCCATGTCTCCCTCACACTCCCATGTCTCCCTCACACTCCCATGTCTCCCTCACACTCCCATGTCTCCCTCACACTCCCATGTCTCCCTCACACTCCCATGTCTCCCTCACACTCCCATGTCTCCCTCACACTCCCATGTCTCCCTCACACTCCCATGTCTCCCTCACACTCCCATGTCTCCCTCACACTCCCATGTCTCCCTCACACTCCCATGTCTCCCTCACACTCCCATGTCTCCCTCACACTCCCATGTCTCCCTCACACTCCCATGTCTCCTCACACTCCCATGTCTCCCTCACACTCCCATGTCTCCCTCACACTCCCATGTCTCCCTCACACTCCCATGTCTCCCTCACACTCCCATGTCTCCCTCACACTCCCATGTCTCCTCACACTCCCATGTCTCCCTCACACTCCCATGTCTCCCTCACACTCCCATGTCTCCCTCACACTCCCATGTCTCCCTCACACTCCCATGTCTCCCTCACACTCCCATGTCTCCCTCACACTCCCATGTCTCCCTCACACTCCCATGTCTCCCTCACACTCCCATGTCTCCCTCACACTCCCATGTCTCCCTCACACTCCCATGTCTCCCTCACACTCCCATGTCTCCCTCACACTCCCATGTCTCCCTCACACTCCCATGTCTCCCTCACACTCCCATGTCTCCCTCACACTCCCATGTCTCCCTCACACTCCCATGTCTCCCTCACACTCCCATGTCTCCTCACACTCCCATGTCTCCCTCACACTCCCATGTCTCGCTCACACTCCCATGTCTCCCTCACACTCCCATGTCTCCTCACACTCCCATGTCTCCTCACCCTCCCGTATCTCTGTCCCACTCCTATATCTCCCTCACACTCCCATGTCTCCCTCACACTCCCATGTCTCCTCACCCTCCCTTATCTCCGTCCCACTCCCATATCTCCCTCACACTGCCATGTCTCCCTCACACTCCCATGTCTCCTCACACTCCTATGTCTCCATCACACTCCCATGTCTCCTCAACTTCCCATATCTCCGTCACACTCCCATGTCTCCTCACACTCCCATGTCTCCTCACACTCCGATGTCTCCCTCGCACTCTCATGTCTCCCTCACAGTCCCATGTCTCCTCACATTCCCTTGTCTCCTCATATTCCCATATCTCACTCACACTCCCCTGTCTCCCTTACACTCCCATATCTCCTCACACACCCATGTCTCCTCTCACTCCCATGTCTCCCTCTCACTCGCATGTCTCCTCACACTCCCATGTCTCCCTCAAAGTCTCATGTTTCCCTCAGTTTATCATGTCTCCCTCACACTCTCATGTCTCACTCACACTCCCATGTCTCTTCACACTCGCATTTCTCCCTCACACAACCATGTCTCCCTCAAATTCCCATGTCTTCCTCACACTCACATGTCTCCTCACACTCCCATGTCTTCCTCACACTCCCATGTCCCTCACACACTCATGTCTCCCTCACACTCCCATGTCTCCTCACACTCCCATCTCTCCCTCACATTCCCATGTCTCACTCACACTCCCATGTCTCCTCATACTCCCATGTCTCCCTCACACTCCCATGTCTACTCAGACTCCCATGTCTTCCTCACACTCCCATGTATCCCTCAAACTCCCATGTCTCCTCAAATCCCAAGTCTCTCTCACACTCGCATGTCTCACTCACACTCCCATGTCTCCTCACACTCCCATATCTCCCTCACACTCCCATGAATCCCTCACACTCCCATGTCTCCTCACTGTCCGACATCTCCCTCACACTCCCATGTCTCCCTCACACTCCCATGTCTCCTCACACTCTGATGTCTCCCTCACACTCTCATGTTTCCCTCACACTCCCATGTCTCCCTCACATTCCCATGTCTCCTCACACTCCCATGTCTCACTCACACTCCCATGTCTCCTCACAACCCCATGTCTCCCTCACACTCTCATGTCTCCCTCACACTCCCATGTCTCCCTCACAGTCCCATGTCTCTTCACACTCCCATATCTCCTCACACTCCCATGTCTCACTCACACTCACATGTCTCCTCACACTCCCATATCTTCCTCACACTCCCATGTCTCCCTCACACTCCCATGTCTCGCTCACACTCTCATGTCTCCTCACAATCCTATGTCTCCCTCACACTCCCATGTCTCCTTACACTTCCATGTCTCCCTCACACCCCCATGTCTCCCTCACACTCCCGTGTCTCCTCACACTCCCATGTCTCCCTCACACTCTCATGTCTCCCTCACACTCCCATGTCTCCTCACACTCCCATGTCTCCCTCACACTCTCATGTCTCCCTCACACTCCCATGTGTCCCTCACACTCCCGTCTCCTCACACTCCCATATCTGCATCACACTCCCATGTCTCCCTCACACTCCCATGTCTCCTCAATTCCCATGTCTCCCTCACACTCTCATGTCTACGTCATACTCCCATGTCTCCCTCACGCTCCCATGTCTCCCTCACATTCCCATGTCTCCTCATACTCCCATGTCTCCCTAACACTCCCATGTCTCCCTCAAACTCCCATTTCTCCTAACACTCCCATGTCTCCTCACAATCCCATGTCTCCTCACACTCTCTTGTCTCCCTCACACTCTCATGTCTCCCTCACACTCCCATGTCTCCCTCAAACTCTCATGTCTCCCACACACTCCCATGTCTCCCTCACACTCTCATGTCTCCCTCAAACTACCATGTCTCCTCACACTCCCATATCTCCCTCACACTCCCATGTCTCACTCACACTCCCATGTCTCCTCACACTCCCATGTCTCCCTCACACTCCCATGTCTCCCTCACACTCCCATGTCTCCCTCACACTCCCATGTCTCCCTCACACTCCCATGTCTCCCTCACACTCCCATTTCTACCTCACACTCCCATGTCTCTTCACACTCCCATGTCTCCTCACACTCCCATGTCTCCCTCACACTCCCATGTCTCCTCACACTCCCGTGTCTCCCTCACACTCCCATGTCTCCCTCACACTCCCATGTCTCCTCACACTCCCATGTCTCCCTCACACTCCCATGTCTCCCTCACACTGCCATGTCTCCTCACACTCCCATGTCTCCGTCACACTCTCATGTCTTCCTCACACTCCCAAGTCTCCCTCACACTCCCATGTCTCGCTCACACTCCCATGTCTCCTCACACTCCCATGTCTCCCTCACACTCCCATGTCTCCTCACATTCCCATGTCTCAATCACACTCCCATGTCTCCCTCACACTCCCATTTCTCCTTACACTCCTATGTCTCCCTCACACTCCCATGTCTGTCTCACACTCCCATGTCTCCTCACACTCCCATGTCTCCCTCACTCTCCCATGTCTCCTCACCCTCCCATATCTCTGTCCCACTTCCCTATCTCCCTCACACTCACATGTCTCCCTCACACTCCCATGTCTCCTCACACTCCCATGTCTCCCTCACACTCCCATGTCTCCCTCACACTCCCATGTCTCCCTAACACTCCCATGTCTCCCTCACACTCCCATTTCTCCTCACACTCCCATGTCTCCTCACACTCCCACGTCTCCTCACACTCTCTTGTCTCCCTCACACTCCCATTTCTCCTCACACTCTCATGTCTCCCTCAAACTACCATGTCTCCTCACACTCCCATGTCTCCCGCACACTCCCATGTCTCACTCACGCTCCCATGTCTCCTCACACTCCCATGTCTCCCTCATACTCCCATGTCTCCTCCCACTCCCATGTCTCCCTCACACTCCCATTTCTCCTCACACTCCCATGTCTCCTTACACTCCCACGTCTCCCTCACACTCCCATGTCTCCCTCACACTCCCGTGTCTCCCTCACACTCCCACGTCTCCCTCACACTCCCATGTCTCCTCACACTCCCATGTCTCCCTCACGCTCCCATGTTTCCCTCCCAAGCCCATGTCTCCCTTACCATCCCACGTCTCCTCACATTCCCATGTCTCCCTCACACTCCCATGTCTCCTCGCACCCCATGTCTCCCTCACACTCCCATGTCTCTCTCACACTGCCATGTCTCCTCACACTCCCATGTCTCCGTCACACTCCCATGTCTCCCTCACACTCCCATGTCTCCTCACACTCCCATGTCTCCCTCACTATCCCATGTGTCCTCACATTCCCATGTCTCACTCACACTCCCACGTCTCCCTCACACTCCCATTTCTCCTTACACTCCCATGTCTCCCTCACACTCCCATGTCTCCTCACACTCCCATGTCTCCCTCACTCTCCCCTGTCTCCTCACCCTCCCATATCTCCGTCCCACTCCCATATCTCCCTCACACTCCCATGTCTCCCTCACACTCCCATGTCTCCTCACACTCCTATGTCTCCCTCACACTCCCATGTCTCCTCACCCTCCCATATCTCCGTCACACTCCCATGTCTCCCTCACACTCCCAAGTCTCCTCACACTCCCATGTCTCCCTCAAACCCTCATGTCTCCCTCATCCTCCCATGTTTCCCTCTCGCTCCCTTGTCTCCCTCACACACCCATGTCTCCTGACAATCCATGTCCTCTCACACTCCCATGTCTCCCTCACACTCTCATGTCTCCCTCACACTCCCATGTCTCCTCATACTCCAATGTCTCCCTCACACTACCATGTCTCCCTCACACTCCCATTTCTCCCCACACTCCCATGTCTCCTCACACTCCCATATCTCCTCACAATCCCCTGTCTTCCTCACACTCCCATGTCTCCCTCACATTCCCATGTCTCCCTCACACTCTCATGTCTCCCACACACTCCCATGTCTCGCTCACACTCTCATGTCTCCCTCACACTCCCATGTCTCCCTCACACTCCCATGTCTCCCTCACACTCCCATGTCTCCCTCACACTCCCGTGTCTCCTCACACCTCCATGTCTCCCTCACACTCTCATGTCTCCCTCACACTCCCATGTCTCCTCACACTCCCATGTCTCCCTCACACTCCCATGTCTCCCTCACACTCCCATGTCTCCCTCACACTCCCATGTCTCCCTCACACTCCCATGTCTCCCTCACACTCCCATGTCTCCCTCACACTCCCATGTCTCCCTCACACTCCCATGTCTCCCTCACACTCCCATGTCTCCCTCACACTCCCATGTCTCCCTCACACTCCCATGTCTCCCTCACACTCCCATGTCTCCCTCACACTCCCATGTCTCCCTCACACTCCCATGTCTCCCTCACACTCCCATGTCTCCCTCACACTCCCATGTCTCCCTCACACTCCCATGTCTCCCTCACACTCCCATGTCTCCCTCACACTCCCATGTCTCCCTCACACTCCCATGTCTCCCTCACACTCCCATGTCTCCCTCACACTCCCATGTCTCCCTCACACTCCCATGTCTCCTCACACTCCCATGTCTCCCTCACACTCCCATGTCTCCCTCACACTCCCATGTCTCCCTCACACTCCCATGTCTCCTCACACTCCCATGTCTCCCTCACACTCCCATGTCTCCCTCACACTCCCATGTCTCCCTCACACTCCCATGTCTCCTCACACTCCCATGTCTCCCTCACACTCCCATGTCTCCCTCACACTCCCATGTCTCCCTCACACTCCCATGTCTCCTCACACTCCCATGTCTCCCTCACACTCCCATGTCTCCCTCACACTCCCATGTCTCCCTCACACTCCCATGTCTCCTCACACTCCCATGTCTCCCTCACACTCCCATGTCTCCCTCACACTCCCATGTCTCCCTCACACTCCCATGTCTCCTCACACTCCCATGTCTCCCTCACACTCCCATGTCTCCCTCACACTCCCATGTCTCCCTCACACTCCCATGTCTCCTCACACTCCCATGTCTCCCTCACACTCCCATGTCTCCCTCACACTCCCATGTCTCCCTCACACTCCCATGTCTCCTCACACTCCCATGTCTCCCTCACACTCCCATGTCTCCCTCACACTCCCATGTCTCCCTCACACTCCCATGTCTCCCTCACACTCCCATGTCTCCCTCACACTCCCATGTCTCCCTCACACTCCCATGTCTCCCTCACACTCCCATGTCTCCCTCACACTCCCATGTCTCCCTCACACTCCCATGTCTCCCTCACACTCCCATGTCTCCCTCACACTCCCATGTCTCCCTCACACTCCCATGTCTCCCTCACACTCCCATGTCTCCCTCACACTCCCATGTCTCCTCACACTCCCATGTCTCCCTCACACTCCCATGTCTCCCTCACACTCCCATGTCTCCCTCACACTCCCATGTCTCCTCACACTCCCATGTCTCCCTCACACTCCCATGTCTCCCTCACACTCCCATGTCTCCCTCACACTCCCATGTCTCCTCACACTCCCATGTCTCCCTCACACTCCCATGTCTCCCTCACACTCCCATGTCTCCCTCACACTCCCATGTCTCCCTCACACTCCCATGTCTCCCTCACACTCCCATGTCTCCCTCACACTCCCATGTCTCCCTCACACTCCCATGTCTCCCTCACACTCCCATGTCTCCCTCACACTCCCATGTCTCCCTCACACTCCCATGTCTCCCTCACACTCCCATGTCTCCCTCACACTCCCATGTCTCCCTCACACTCCCATGTCTCCCTCACACTCCCATGTCTCCCTCACACTCCCATGTCTCCCTCACACTCCCATGTCTCCCTCACACTCCCATGTCTCCCTCACACTCCCATGTCTCCCTCACACTCCCATGTCTCCCTCACACTCCCATGTCTCCCTCACACTCCCATGTCTCCCTCACACTCCCATGTCTCCCTCACACTCCCATGTCTCCCTCACACTCCCATGTCTCCCTCACACTCCCATGTCTCCCTCACACTCCCATGTCTCCCTCACACTCCCATGTCTCCCTCACACTCCCATGTCTCCCTCACACTCCCATGTCTCCCTCACACTCCCATGTCTCCCTCACACTCCCATGTCTCCCTCACACTCCCATGTCTCCCTCACACTCCCATGTCTCCCTCACACTCCCATGTCTCCCTCACACTCCCATGTCTCCCTCACACTCCCATGTCTCCTCACACTCCCATGTCTCCCTCACACTCCCATGTCTCCCTCACACTCCCATGTCTCCCTCACACTCCCATGTCTCCCTCACACTCCCATGTCTCCCTCACACTCCCATGTCTCCCTCACACTCCCATGTCTCCCTCACACTCCCATGTCTCCCTCACACTCCCATGTCTCCCTCACACTCCCATGTCTCCCTCACACTCCCATGTCTCCCTCACACTCCCATGTCTCCCTCACACTCCCATGTCTCCCTCACACTCCCATGTCTCCCTCACACTCCCATGTCTCCCTCACACTCCCATGTCTCCCTCACACTCCCATGTCTCCCTCACACTCCCATGTCTCCCTCACACTCCCATGTCTCCCTCACACTCCCATGTCTCCCTCACACTCCCATGTCTCCCTCACACTCCCATGTCTCCCTCACACTCCCATGTCTCCTCACACTCCCATGTCTCACTTACACTCCTATGTCTCCCTCACACTCCCATGTCTCCTCACACTCCCATGCCTCCCTCACACTCCCATGTCTCCTCACACTCCCATGTCTCCCTCAAACTCTCATGTCTCCCTCACACTCCCATGTCTCCCTCACACTCCCATGTCTCCCTCACACTCCCATGTCTCCCTCACACTCCCCTGTCTCTTCACACTCCCGTGTCTCCCTCACAGTCCCATGTTTCCTCAAACTCCCATGTCTCTCTCACACTCCCATGTCTCCCTCACACTCCAATGTCTCCCTCACACTCCCCTGTCTCTTCCCACTCCCGTGTGTCCCTCACAGTCCCGTGTCTCCTCACACTCTCGTGTCTCACTCACGCTCCCGTGTCTCACTCACACTCCCACGTCTCCCTCAACCTCCCATGTCTCCTCACACTCCCATGTCTCCCTCACACTCCCATGTCTCCTCACATTCCCATGTCTCACTCAGACTCCCATGTCTCCCTCACATTCCCATTTCTTCTTACACTCCCATGTCTCCCTCACACTCCCATGTCTCCCTCACACTCCCATGTCTCGTCACACTCCCATGTCTCTCTCACTGTCCCATGTCTCCTCACCCTCCCATATCTCCATCTCACTCTCATATCTCCCTCACACTCCCATGTCTCCCTCACACTCCCATGTCTCCTCACACTCCTACGTCTCCCTCACACACCCATGTCTCCTCACCCTCCCATATGTCCTTCACACTCCCATGTCTCCCTCACACTCCCATGTCTCCTCACATTCCCATGTCTCCCTCAAACTCTCATGTCTCCCTCATACTCCCATGTCTTCCTCACGCTCCCTTGTCTCCCTCACACTCCCATGTCTCCTCACACTGCATGTCCTCTCACACTCCCATGTCTCCTCACACTCCCATGTCTCTCATACTCCAATGTCTCCCTCACACTACCATGTCTCCCTCACACTCCCATTTCTCCCCACACTCCCATGTCTCCTCACACTCCCATGTTTCCTCACACTCCCTTGTCTTTCTCACACTCCCATGTCTCCCTCACAATCCCAAGTCTCCCTCACACTCTCATGTCTCCCACACACTCCCATGTCTCGCTCACACTCTCATGTCTCCCTCAAACTCCCATGTCTCACTCACACTTCCATGTCTCCTCACACTATCATGTCTCCCTCATACTACCATGTCTCCTCCCACTCCCACGTCTCCCTCACTCTCATGTCTCCTCACACTCCCATGTCTCCTCACACTCCCACGTCTCCCTCACACTCCCATGTCTCCCTCACACTCCCGTGTCTCCCTCCCACTCCTACGTCTCCCTTACACTCCCATGTCTCCTCACACTCCCATGTTTCACTCACACGCCCATATTTCCCTAACCATCCCATGTCTCCTCACACTCCCATGTCTCCCTCACACTCCCATGTCTCCTCGCCCTCCCATGTCTCCCTCACACTCCCATGTCTCCCTCACACTGCCTTGTCTCCTGCAGACTCCCGTGTCTCCCTCACACTCCCATGTCTCCGTCACACTCTCATGTGTCCCTCACACTCCCATGTCTCCCTCACACTCCCATGTCGCCTCACACTCCCATTTCACCTCACATTCCCATGTCTCACTCACACTCCCAAGTCTCCCTCACATTCTCATGTCTCCTTCACACTCCCATGTCTTCCTCACAGTCCCATGTCTCTTCACACTCCCATGTCTCCTCACACTCCCATATCTCCCTCACATTCACATGTCTCCTCACAGTCCCGTGTCTCCCTCACACTCCCATGTCTCCTCAAACTCCCATGTCTCCCTCACACTCCCATATCTCCCTCACACTCCCGTGTCTCCCTGACAATCCCGTGTCTCCTCACACTCCCATGTCTCCCTCACACTCTCATGTCTCCCTCACACTCCCATGTCTCCTCACACTCCCATGTCTCTCTCACACTCCCATGTCTCT
>VZQC01014421.1:3551993-3577012 GCA_009823505.1 Rhizomys pruinosus
AAAAAAAAAAAAAAAAAAAAAAAAAAAAAAAAAAAAAAAAAAAAAAAAAAAAAAAAAAAAAAAAAAAAAAAAAATAAATAAATAAATAAATAAATAAATCATAAAATTGACTTAGACAAAAATTACATGCTCATTTCATGGACACAAAAAAGACTATTGACAAAATTCAACATGCATTTATATTCAAAGTCCTAGAGAGGGGGGCTAAAGAGATGGCTCAGCAGTTGAGAGTGCTGACTGCTCTTGTAGAGGACCTGGGTTCAATTCCCAGCACCCACATGGCAGCTAAGAACTGTCTTTGGGCCAGGCGGACACGAGGCAGGTGGATCTGAGTTCCAGGACAGCTGGGGCTATAGGGAGACCCTGTCTTAAAAAAAGTCCTAGAGAGAATTGGACTGGAGGGAAAATAACTGAACATGGTTAAAGCTTTATACAGCAAACCGACAGTCAACATAATTCTAAACGGAGAAAAACTAGAAGCATTCCCATTAAAATCAGGAACCAGACAAAGCTTTCCACCATCTCCACTCCTTTTTGATATAGTGCTTGAAAGTCTTGCTATAAGCAATAACAAAAGAGAAGGAAATTAAAAGGGCATTAATTGGAAAAGAAGACTTCAAATGATAACTATTTGCAGATGATATATTATACCTAAGAGATACCAAAAATTCCACCAGAAAAATTCTAGAAATGATCAACACTTTCAGAAAAATGGCAGGCTAAAAACTAAATTTACAAAAATCTGTAAGTGTTGATCAATAAAAGCAATCAGAGAAAAGTTTGTGGAAACATTCCCATTCACAATAGTCTCAAAAAATATCTAGGAATAAACCTAGCGAAAGACAGTAAAGACCTTTACAATAAAAATTAAAATCTTTGAAGAAAGAAATGGAGGAAGACAGAGGAGATGGAAAGACCTCCCGTGCTCATGGGCTGATAAAATTAGTGTGGAAATGGCTATCCTACCAGAGGCAATCTATACATAGATCAATGCAATTCCAACCAAAATCTCCAATGGCATTCATCCCAGAATTAGAAAAATATCCTAAAATTCATATGGAATTACAAAAGACCCTGGGTAGTCAAAGGAATATTGAGCACAAAGAGCAATGTTGGGGGTAGGGTCGGTATTACTATATCGGATCTCAAATTATATTACAGAGCTATAGTCATACGAACAGTACTGTGCTGGCAGAAAATAGACATGTGGGTCTATGATACATGATAGAAGAAACAAAAATGAATGCATGCAATTTCAGCTACCTGATATTTGGCAAAGGTGTCAAGAACACACACTGGAGACAAGAAAGGATTTTCAACAAATGGTGTTGTTAAAAGTGGATCTCCGCCGGTAGAAGAATGAAATTAAACCCTTATGTATCACCGTACACATGTATCAACTCCAAAGGCTCAAACACCTCAATGTGAAACCTGAAACTCTAAAACTCTTAGAAGAAAACTTGGGCAGTACCCTACAAGATAGAGGTGCAAGAAGGACTATAAATTAGAAATCAGTTGCTCAGGAATTAAGGTCAACAGTTGACAAGTGGGACATCATTAAACTAAAAAGCTTCTGCACATCAAAAGAAACAACCAAGGAAGTGAAGAGGAAACCTACGGAGTGGGACAAAATGTTCACTAGCTACACATCTGATAGAGGATTAATGAAAGAACTAAAAAATAAAGAACAAAGAAAACAAATGACCCAGTTAAAAGATGGGATATAGGGGGGGCTGGAGAGATAGCCTAGCGGTTAAGAGCACCGACGCTCTTGCAGAGGACCCGGGTTCGATCCCCAGCACCCACATGGCGGCTAAGAACCGTCTGTAACTCCAATTCCAGGAGAACTCCAGTTCCAGGGGAATCCGAGACCCTCTTCTGACCTCCGCGGCATTGCACGACACGGGTGCACAGACCTGCATGCANACTACTTTTTATTTATTGTTTTATATATATGTTTTGTACAAGATTATGTTACAAATCAAATCTAGACTTGTGTCCCTCTCCCTACCCCCCACCCCACCAGAGCTCATGCATTCTGCCAAACATGTTTTTCCATTTTTTTCTCAGTCTTGTTCAAAATTCTCGATGTAGAAGTTGATTGTTTCGAGCATAAGCTTACCGTTTCAGTCAGTTCTTTGACACAGTCTTTTCTGTTGTTGTTGTTGTTCTTTCCAATATGTATCATGCCCGACTACTTGGACAAAAGCTCAAGGAGCCCTGCACAAGAAATGCTTACAACTAGGTAATTGGTGCTAGCATCCACAGATGAGGGATACCATTCGTCTTTTGTTTTTCTGGGACTGTGTTACTTCACTTAACATAATATCTTCTAGTTCAATCCATTTACCTGCAAATTTCACGATGCCATCTTTCTTTACTGCTGCATAGAATCCATTGTATAGATGTACAACATTTTCTCTATCCACTCGTCAGTTGAGGAGCACTTAAGTTGGTTCCAGCTTTTTGCTATTGTGAAGAGAGCTGCAATAAACATGGCTGTGCATGTATCTCTGCGGTAAGATGAGTCTTGTGGGTATATACCCAGGAGTGGTATGACTAGGTCAGGTGGTTAGCTCATTTTGAGTCTTTAAAGGGTTCTTCACACTGCTTTCCCTAGTGGCTGTATGAGTTTACTTTCCCACCAGCAGTGGATAAGTGTTCCCCTTTCCCTACAACCTCTCCAGCACTTGATATCATTTGTTTTCTTGATCCTAGCCAGTCTTATCAAAATGAGATGATGTCTTAAAGTGGTTTTAATTTGGATTTCTGTAATTATTAGTGACAATGAACATTTTTTAAAGATGTTTCTCAGCCATCTCTAATTCTTCACTTGTGAAGTCTCTGTTCAGCTCTTTGCTCCATCTTTTGAGTGATTCACTTGTTTTCTTCTTTGTTTTTTGAGTAGTTTATATACTTTGGAAATCAATGCTTTGTCAGATGTATCTGTGGTGAAGGTTTCCTCCCACTCTGTGGGTTTTCTTTTCACTTCCTTGATTATTTCTTTTGATGTACAGAAGCTTTTGAGTTTAATGAGGTCCCGTTTGTCAATTGTTGATCTTATTTCTTGTGCAGCTGTCTGATTTAGGAAGTCTTTTCCTACACCTATGTCTGGTAGGCTGCTGCCAACTTTTTCTTCTATCACCTTCAGAGTTTTGGGTTTCATGTTGAGGTCTTTAATCCATCTGGAATTGACTTTTGTACAGGGTGAGAGGTAGGGGTTTAATGTTATTCTTCTACAAGTGGTGATCAAGTTTTGCCAACACCACTTGCTGAAGATGTTGTTTTTCCTCCATTGTATCTTCTTGGCCCCCTTGTCAAATATGAGGTGGCTGAAATTTTATGTGTTCAAGTTTGGATCTTCATTTTTTTCCCTTTGTCAACAGGTCTGTTTTTGTGCCAGTACCAAGCTGTTTTTATGACTATAGCCCTGTAGTATAGTTTGAAGTCTGGTATAGAGATTCCTCCCTGAATTGCTCTTTTTGCTCAGGGTTGCTTTGGCTATTCAAAGTCTTTTGTTTTTCTATATGAAATTAAGGATTTTTTTTCCAAGCCTGTGAAGAAACTCTTGAGAATTTTAATTGGGATCACATTGAATCTGTATATTAGTTTAGGTAGAATGGACATTTTTACTATGTTAATTTCTCCAATCCATGAGTATGGGAGGTCTTTCCATCTTCTGATGTCTTCTTCAATTTACTTCTTTAGTGGCTTAAAGTTTTTGTTGTAGAGATCTTTGATGTCTTTGGTTAGGTTTGTTCCTAGGTATCTTATTGCTTTTGAGGCTAGTGAGTGGGAAGTATTGTATTCCTTCTTCAGTTGCTTGTTGTTGTTGTAAAGAAAGGCTACTGATTTTTCTAGGTTAGTTTTGTATCCCGCCACTTTACTGACACTCTTAATCATTTCTAGGAGCTTTCTGGTGGAGTTTTTAGGTAAACCTTACCTAAATTGTTTTACTGATGATATGATTGTTTACCCTTAGGTAAACAATCATATCATCAGTAAAAAGGGATAGCTTGACTTCCTCTTTTCCAATTAGTACTCCTTAAATTTCCTTTTCTTGCCTTATTCCCCTAGCAAGTGTTTCAAGCACTATATTGAAGAGGAGTGGTGACAGGGGGCAGCCTTACCAGGTTCCTACCTTTAAGGGAACGCTTCTGTCTCTTCTCCATTTAGAATGATATTGGTTGTGGGTTTCCTGTATATGGCTTTGATACCTCCAAACCAATTCCATCTAGGACTTTAAACATTGAAGGCTTTTTCTGTGTCAAGAGAGATGATGGTGTGGTTTTTGTCTTTCAGTCCATTTTTGTGTTTTATGATATTTATTGATTTTCATATGTTGAACCATCCCCACATCTCTGGTATGAATCCAACTTGGTCATGATGGATGATCTTTTTGATGTAGGTGTGTATGCGGTTTGAAAGTATTTTGTTGAGAATTTTTGCATCTGTGTTCATTAATGAGATGGATCTATAGTTCTCCTTTTTGGTTGTGTCTTTGCCTGGCTTTGGTATTACAGTTATGCTTGAATCTTTCTGAACAATTTGAATAATAATGTTTGTAAGACTTTTGGAAATGTTTTATAGAATTCTGCTGAGAAGCCATCTGGTCCTGGGCTTTTTTTAGTTGGGAGGTTTCTTATTACATCTTCAGTTTCTTCATATATTATGAGTCTGTTTAAGCTGTCGATCTCTTCTTGGTTAAACTTTGGTGATTCCCAGGATTTCAGATATTCGTCCATTTCTTCTAAGTTTTCAAACTTAGTAGAGTTTAGGTTTTTGAAGTATTCCCGTATGATTGTCTGGATCTTTTTTTTTTTTTTTTTTTTTTTTTTTTTTTTTTTGCTTTTTCATTCTTTCAGTCTTTCTTGATATTCTCCATGAGGAAGTTGACTGTTTTGAGCAGAAGTTCACTGTTTCAGTCAGTTCTTTGATGCAGTCCTTTCTGTTGTTGTTGTTGTTGTTGTTTCCAATATGCATTACTCCCAACTGCTTTGGACAAAAGCTCAGGGGGCCCTACACAAGAAATACTTACAACTAGGTAATTGGCACTAGCATCCACAGGTGAGGGATACCATATGTCGTTTGTTTTTCTGGGTCTGTGTTACTTCACTCAGCATGATGTCCTCTAGCTCCAGCCATTTTCCTGCAAAGCTCGTGATGTCGTCTTTCTTTACTGCTGCATAGAACTCCATTGTGTAGATGTAGCACATTTTCTCTATCCACTCGTCAGGATTGTCTGGATCTTTTCATTGTCTGCCTTTCATCTCTGATTCTATTGATTTGGAGTTGTTCCTTCTTTCTTTTGGTTAACTGGGCTAGAGGTCTGTCTATCTTGTTTATTCTCTCAAAGAACCAACTTTTGGATTCATTGATTTTTTTTTGTTTTTGTTTGGTTTTTTGTTTTCTTTGTTTCTCTTTCATTGATTTCTGCTCTGATTTTTGTTATTTCTTCCTGTCTGTTGCATTTAGGGTTCATTTGTTGTTGTCTCTCAAGTGTTTTTAGGTGCAGTGTTAGATTGTTCACTTGTGCTCTTTCTGTTTTTCTGATATAGGCACTCAGGACTATAAACTTCCCTCTTAGGACTGCTTTTAAAGTATCCCATAGGTGGGGCTGGAGAGATAGCCTAGCGGTTAAGAGCACCGACTGCTCTTGCAGAGGACCCGGGTTCTATCCCCAGCACCCACATGGTGGCTGATTACCATCTGTAACAATGCCAGGAGAACTCCAGTTCCAGGGGAATCCGAGACCCTCTTCTGACCTCCGTGGCATTGCATGACACAGATGCACAAACCTACATGCAGACAGTATACTCGTACACATACAAAAATAAATAAAATTAAAGTATCCCATAGGTTTTGTTGTGTTGTATTATCATTGTCATTCAATTCCAGGAATGCTTTTATTTCTTTCTTTATTTCTTCCTTGACCCATTCATTATTCAGGAGAATGTTGTTTAGGATCCATGTGTTTTTTTAGATAGTAGGGCTTATCCTGGTGTTGATATTGTGCTTTATTGCACTGTGGTCTGAAAGAATGCATGAAATTATTTCAATCTTTTTGTATTTGTTGAGGTTTTTTCTGTGTCCCAGTATGTGGTAGATTTTGGAGAATGTTCTGTGGGGTGCTGAGTAGAAAGTGTATGCTCAAGAAGAGCAAGCCAGGAAGCAGTGTTCCTCTATGGGCTGTGGTTCAGTTCCTGCCTCCAGGTTCCTGCCGTTGGTGATGGACTGTAAGTTGTAAGGTGGTCATAGCGTCAGCATGGAGAGGGAGGACTGCAAGTACAAGCCCAGCTCTCACTGCCAGGATAGATCTTTGAATCTTCCCCTTGGAACTCTTCAAACGTGTTCCTCCATCTCTCTGAAAATGAGTGACATCCCAACTATCACCTGCCCCTTTTGTACCTTTAAGACATTTTACTGGGAAGTTCTGGTAATGCACCAGAGATTGCATCACAAGTTCATCTTGCTGAAGAAATGCAAGAGCAAGTCTGAGCTGGGGAGCCGGCATGCCAACTCCTGCCCTGCTGAGAAAAGACATGCCAACCCTAGCAGGCTGGAAGAAGCTCTAGACCAAGGCTGCCTTCTCAACACCCAAGTCCCCACTACCACAAGACCAACCAAAGCCCCCCAATCTTCAGGATCTGACTCCAGTACTTTAGCCCCCTGTAACCTTAAGTCCTACAGGCCACAACCCTGTATAGGGGGCCTCAGGGCCACCAGGCAGCAGCAGCTGGGGCTGTTGCCCAAAGTCAGCATGTCTGCTGCTGTGGATGAGATGAAGCAAATAGAGCAGAAGCTGAAGCCTCTGACAACGGCCTCTTCACGGGTCTTCCCTCAGCCGCAGTAATGGCATCTGGTACCCCCTGAAGGTTGAGCACTTGCTGGCTCCACAAGGAAGAGACTACTTCTGCCATCAGAATGCTAACAGTACCACAGCCAAGTTCAAAGAGCCCCTTCTGAAAAGACTTGAGCCCACTGTGGTGGCCCTAGACACTGAGTATCCTGGGACCAACAGCAGAAGGTGCTTTGATCTCCCCAGGTATGAAGAAGTGGTCACTATCAGCTCATTCTTACCATAGCCAGTTTCCTAAGCCCAGCCCAGGGGAAGTCACCCAGCCCGTTGACTGTGCAGATGACAAACAGCACCTCAGTACCTCTGTAGGCCTGTGGACAGGCAGGATACCCAGTAGCCAGCCCACCAATGGAAGCCCACCTATAGCATATCAACACTTATCCAACAACATCCTGCAAAAGAGAAACTATGAGAATTTAATTGGAACCAAATATTATCTACCAAGTGACAAAAAATCTTGACTATTTTAAGGAAAAAAGTTCTTTGCTGGATGTAGTGCATACTCTGCATGGAATCAAACTTCAGTTTAGCTTCTGAAAAAGTCATTACTAAAGCTACTGACATAAGCTGTGACTGTACAAAGGGGGACTGAGGAACATAGAAAGGAACAGCACCATTCTATTAAGTTATGTTAACTTTTCTTTCATTCCTGGCTATTTAGAAAATAAATTTCACTTCTATGCCTTTATACTTTCTTTTAACTGAAAGAAATGTTTTTATTATTAATGTACATAGACCTAGAAAATTTTATTTTGTAGAACTTGAGGGTTTTGTGTTTCTCTTTATCCATAAGCTTTGCAGATTTGTAATGAAGATGCCAATCATTGTGAATGTTAAAATGTGCTTGTGAATTTCACTAAGGATAACTATGCCATAGTAATGTGAAATCTATGTAGTTACTTAAGTTTAATTAAGGTCATTTTGAATAATTATTAATAAAAAAGAAAGTGTATTCTCTGGTATTTGGGTAGAATATTCGGTAGATATCTGTGAGGTCCATTTGGTGTATTGTATTATTCAGTTCAAATGTCTCTCTGTTTATTCTTTGTCCGGTTGATCTGTCCAAAGGACTTAGTGGGGTATTGAAGTCCCCTACTATTAGTGTACTGGGGTTAATCCGTGCCTTGTGGTCCTGGAGAATTGTCTTTATAAAGTTTGGTGCACCAGAGTTTGGTGCATATATATTCATGATTGTGAAATCTTCATGGTCAATTGTTCCTTTGATAAAGATGTAATGGCCCTGTTTGTCTCTTCTGATTTATTTTACTTTGAAGTCTATTTTGTCTGATATTAAAATAGCAACACCTGCTTTCTTTTTGGTATCATTTGCTTGGAATATTTTTTTTTCCATCTCTTCACCTTAAGTTGGTGCCTGTCCTTGAGAGTGAGATTGGTTTCTTACAGATTGCATATAGATGGATTTTGTTTCCTAATCCAATCTCCCAGTCTTTGTCTTTTGATTGGGGAGTTTAGTCCATTAATATTTAAGGTTATAATTGAAAGATGCTACCTTTCACCTTATTATTCATTTGCATTTTCAGTCTCGGTTTCTACTTCTGCAGTTATGTTTTTATTAATTTTCTTTCTAGGTTCCTGGGGATAGTTGCTCCTCTCTTCTGTCCCTTGACTTGATTCAAGTATTTTCTGAAGGGTTGGTTTTTCTGGACATGTATTTTATCATCTTGTTTATGTCATGGAAGATTTTTCTCTCTACTTCAACTATAATTGACATTTTTGCTGGGTACAGTAATCTGGGTTGGCATCCATAGTCCTTTAACACTGGGAATGCTTTGCTCCACGTACTTCTTGCTTTCATGGTTTGCACTGAGAAGTCAGTTGTAATTCTGATGGGTTTCCCCTGATATGTAACTTGTTGTTTTTCAGAATTTTGTCTTTGTTTTGGTCATCTAGAGTTTTAACTATGATATGGTGTGGAGAGTTTCTTTTCTGATCTTGTCTGTTTGGAGTTTTATGTGCTTCTTGTATTTGTATGGTTTTTTTTTTTTTTTTTAGTTTGGGGAAATTTTCATCTATTATTCTGTTGATGATCTGATCAATACCATTCTCTTGGTTTCTTCTCCTTCCTCTATTCCTATGATGTAGAGGTTTGATCTTTTCATAGGGTCCCACATTTCCTGGTTGTTCCACGCTTGTGTACTTAAAATTTTTTTATAATCTTTAGTTGAGATTTTTAGTTGTTCTGTGTAATCTTCCAGGTCTTATATTCTTTGTTCTGCTTCCTCCATTCTATTTCTGAGGCTTTTTCCATTCCTTTCCTCTGAGTATTCTATTTCCTTTTTCATTTCATTCTGTGATGTCTTTAGTATTTCCACTTCCTTTTAGAGCTTCTCAATCTCTTCCTGTAGCTCCTTGCTTCACTGGCTAGCTTCCTTTTTCAGTGTTTCCACTTCCTTCTGGTGTTTATCATTCTCTCCCTCTAGGCCTTTCTTGAGTTTTTCATTCTCTCTCCTTAGTTCTCTGAATTGTTCTTTATATTCTTTGATTTCTTTGAATATGTCTGCAATTGTTCCTCTAAGATCTGTGTCCTGGGCCATCCTCAGGGGGATCCCACTGTAGGAATCTCCCACAGGGTTGGTAGAGCTTGGTGTGGAATTATCCTACACCTTTCCCATGTTGTCCCTTCATCGTGTCCCTGGCATGTGGGTTTCCCTTTATTCTGTTGTGAATCACAAATGCCTCTTCACTGTGTTGAAGGCTTACTTTGCTTGCCTCCTTCAGATGCCTTTTTTTCTCCTTGTTTATGGAGTGTTGACTTGTCTAGGTTTCAAGCTTTCAATTTTGTTTATATATTGGAAGCCTAACTCACTCTTCCCTTTCTGTTTTGAAGGTTCTCCAAAAACTCCACTTGGACACTCCCTCAGCAATTACAGTTGGTGGAGTGGGGGCTGGGGGGATATATGCCTGGCTTCTGTGCTTCAGGTGGTCCTGGGAAGTCCCTGATCTAAGCTCTGTGCACTCAAGTCTCACAGTGGCAACAGGCCCACCTTTAACATCTGCTAGCAGGGTGGCTCTGTCCCGATGGCCACACCAGACAATGATTTAACAGGCCCACCTTTAATAACAGCTAGCAGGGTGACTCTGCCCTTGCAGCCACACAAGACAATGATTTAACTATCCAATAAACCAAGGAAACAGTTATCCAATAGCCCAGAGATAGATCTATCCAACAATCTGCCTGAAGTGCCCGGCTCCTACCTGTGCTTCAGGTGGTCCTGGGAAGTCCCTGATCTAAGCTCTGTGCTCTCCCAAAACCACTTTTAAGATTTCATCTTACCCCATTCAGACTGGCTAAGAGGAGGAGAATAATGACAACAAATGCTAGCATGGATGTGGGGCAAGGGGACCCTCATTCAGTGGCGGTAGGAATGTAAACTTATGCAACCACTATGGAAATCAGTGTGGAGAATTCTTAAAAACTAAAAATGAACTTGGGAGGTAGAGGCAGGTAGATCTCTGTGAGTTCCAGGCCAGCCTGGTCTACATAGCAAGATCCAGGTCAGCTGGGGTTACTGGGTGACCCTGCCTCAAAAACAACCAAAAACCCTCTAAAAATGAATCTACTATATGTTCCAGTTATACCTCTCCTTGGTATATACCCAAAGGACCCATACTACTGCAGAGATACTTGTACATCCATGTTTATTGCTTTTCTTTTCACAATAGCTAAGAAATGGAAACAGCATAAATGTCCCTCAATTGACAAGAGGATAAAGAAAATGTGGAATATTTACCACCAGTGATAACAGATGAAATCATGAACTTTGCAGGTAAATGGATGGAACCTTATAAATTGTTATACTAATGGGAAGCAACACAGACCCAGAAAAGCAAGTGACATATATTCTATCTCATTTGTACATCTTCGCACCAAATCCGCACCAAATCCGCACCAAATCCGCACCAAATTCTTAAATGTGAGTATATATCCTGATATAACTGCAGGAGCCAGGAAAATGGAAAGGAACTATGGGGGTAAAGGGAAAGAAAGAGCCCGAGAGAGAGAGAGAGAGAGAGAGAGAGAGAGAGAGAGAGAGAGAGAGTTAGAATAGAAGGAAACACGTTACCAAGGGGGAAATGGGGGAAATGAGGAAAATGCGGGTACTTAACTGGGAAGGGAGTAGCAAAGGATATGCAAAAAACCATAGGGGTAATGGGGAATAGGAGACAGGTATAATTGAGGGAAAATGGGGTACTTTAGCGGGGGAGGGGGGAGAGGAGGGAGGGTTAGATAGGGAGAGAGAGATGAGAGATAAATAATGCTTAGGTGGTGTGAAAAACTAGAAGGAAATGTATTAGTTAAAAACCTACTGAAAAATACACATACAATAGCTGTATATGAGTGTGTGTGTGTGTGTGTGTGTGTGTGTGTGTGGTTGAAGGCTATGTAACAAGAAAAACAGTGTCATATAGGAGGAAACCCCCCTTTGAGTTAATGGCCAGGGTAGTCCAAGAAACTCTGAAAATAACGCAGGTATTGCCACAGCCCTTGATTACTTCCAAGTATTTGAAGACCCTATTGCCAAATACAGGGCATTCTTTGAACACAGGACTTGGAGCAATGGAGCTGGAATTGACCTGGAAGTCTCTTCTCTGAAGACTAGCTCTCATAGTTCTAGAGGATACGATGCAAGCTGCCAAGGGAGAAAATCAATCAATGGTCCAACCCAGCTTTAAAGCCTAAAAACCACATTGATGACCAACACAGTAAACTATTTCAGTGCAGTAGTGCCACTTGTATCTCGGGGTAATCAACAGTTAACTAATTGGACTTAAAGTCCTCTCAGTGGGAGTCAACTCATATGTTACATAGCTGGAGATGTTCCTCACATCCCTTGACAAATGTACGTTGGTTTTTGAACTATAGTTCCCCCTGCTACCCCACCCCCAAGGCAGAATGGAGAGAGCATTCTCAGTGCAATTAGTTAGGTGAAGAAACTGAGGGCCAAATGACATTATGCATTTAAAGAGTAGTATAGAGTCCTGTGTGGATAAAACCTTAAGTAGGTATGGAAGATGAGGCTTGAAAAGTAAACTGAGGACACACAGTTTTTATATGGCAGACTTTGCAAGCTTGGTCCTTATCCTGGTATTCATAGGATGTCATCATAGTTTAAACAAGGAAATTCAGTCATACCCATTTTAGGAAGATAATGAACAGCAGATGAAAACTGCATTTGAGAAGAGAATATTCTCATAGAAATCGATCTCTTGTAGATCTTTTAAAATAGCATTGTGGATCCTTTTAAAAGTGTAGATATTTTAAAATAGTGTTCTCCAAACAAAGCAGAAGCAGCAGCGAGAGAGTGGAGAGGATAGATCACAAAATGACTTGGCATATGTATTGAGAAGAAGGAAAGGAATTGAGATGACCTCAAAGGGCTAAGCAAATCCACTGAAGAAGCATCAGGAGGTCTGAAGGGAAAGAACAATGAAAACAGATTCAGTATTGGAGCTACAGAGAAATTCAAGGGGAAAAGACAATCATTACAGTTAATCTGTACAGAGACTATTCCGTCTCTAGACTCCTGCAGCCCCTCTTATAGCCTCTTGATATGAACACTTGTTAGATTATATTTATCCATCTACATATGCATCTGTGTTTCCAACTTCTCATTCATTCATCAGCAAGTAAATGTTGTATCTGCACTATGCTAAGCATTGTAAGATAATTGCAATGGATATCAGTCCTGGGAGGTGCTACACAGGTGCTCTGACATCAAGCTACATCCCTACTCAGTAATGTAGTGACTTTACTCATATTTCTCTCACACATGAGTTGTGGGTCGCCTTGATAGTAATACTATGCATTGTTTCTTTCTTTCTTTCTTTCTTTCTTTCTTTCTTTCTTTCTTTCTTTCTTTCTTTCTTTGTTTTTTTTGTTTTTTTTGTTTTGGTATTTTTGAGACAGAATCTCCCTTTAGTTCCAGCTGGCCTGGAGTTCCCTCTGTAGACCAGGCTGGCCTTGAACTCACAGAGGTCCACCTGCCTCTGCCTCCCAAGTGCTGGGATTAAAGGCATGCACCACCACACCTGGCACTAAAGATGGTTCTTAGCCACCATGTAGGTGCTGGGAATCGAGCCCAAGTCCTCTGCAAGAGCAGTCAGTGCTCTTAACCACTGAGCCATTGCTCCAGCCCCAGTCTTGTCTCTTTTTTTAATCAATATACCATCATGCCTATAATGTAAATGTTACAAAATATTTTTTTATTGATGCTTTGTGTATTTCATACATCATTTTCCAATTCAGTTCAGGCATATATCCCCTTCCCTTCCCCCCACCCCACCCCTACCCATCCCAGATCATGCATTCTGCCATAACTTTTCTGCATCTTTCTGGTTTTTTGTTTTGTTTTGTTTTCATTTTTTTTAACAATAAGTGATAATTTGTGAGTACAAGCATCCTTCATGTAAAACCAATTTGCAAGCAGTTGTGCCCAAACCCACACAGCTCATGGGTCCCACCATCCAGCAGGGGGGGCTTGTATGTTCAATCAAGTTGATCAAATGAGTGTCCAGTCTATA
Source organism: Rhizomys pruinosus (assembly GCA_009823505.1). Taxonomy (NCBI): domain Eukaryota; kingdom Metazoa; phylum Chordata; class Mammalia; order Rodentia; family Spalacidae; genus Rhizomys; species Rhizomys pruinosus. The sequence goes on from VZQC01014421.1 coordinate 3,565,396, forward strand.
TTGTTGTAGTTTCACCATTCACCCCAATCGCAGCCCTTACATTCTACCACGCCCCCTCTTCCGCAGATTGTTCCCTAGGCTTAGAAAAGGGGCACAGGTGGATGAGAAGCAAAACAGTCTACTTTCTCTGGAGCTGTTGTCTTGGTCTCTAGTCAATTCTGGCTGTTTTCTTTCATGGGCTGCCAGCTTGTCCAGGCATAACCTTTCGATCCTACTAATGAAGCACATGCAATTAGATATATAGGTATTTAAACAGTATAATATATAGCCTTTCGATCCTACTAATGAAGCACACGCAATTAGATATATAGGTATTTAAACAGTACTAATTGTTATGGTAGGTTACTTTGGTATAGACACAGATGTTTGGATGGTATGTTAATCCATGAATTACATTTTCTTCTGTTAAGTATGACAGGGTCTTCCTGTGGTTTATAACATCTCCTAACCATTAGAGGATGTAAGCTTGTGGCATCAGCCGTGGGTTATTCCTCCAAGGAGAGAGCTAATAGCCAATTAGATTTGGGATATACAGACATATGGCTGCCACTGCTGCACAGTATTTCCAGGCAGATGAGGTGTAGCTGGTGCTGACGGAGGAGTCTTGCTTGACTCAAGGAGACCTATATTTGCTTTATTGGTTTAGTGGCCTTTGGTAACACTCTCTGGCATTCCAGAGACCATCTGTATACTTGCAAGTGCGGTCTCCATACATCTTTCCCATGTTTATATCAGGTCTTCAACAGCAGGGCCTTATCGCCTCTCTTCCTGCAGATATCCCAGTTTGGAGGCAAGGAGCCTTTACCTTTTGTGGGGGCTTGGATCCCCTGGCCAACATCTCCTTGGTAGAATAATCCATTGTTGATGTCAGAGCTCCTGTATTAATATATTTTGCTTAAGTGCATAGCTTAAGGAGACTTTAGCATTATATTTGGTTCTGAATAGAGAATAACCCTTTTCACAGTTTCTATGTCCATTAGTCAATTAAAGAAGGCAGTTTTACCAATTTTACAAGAGAATACCTCTATAACAGCTGGCTCCAATCTACAGCTGGAGAACGACCTCATCATCATCATATTTCTCCTTATTCTATGGGGGGGGAGTTAAGAAAGTCCCTTGTATTAAAGCCTTTGTGGCACCTAGAAGGTAAGCTTCATTAGGATTCATTAAAAATCATTGTTACTAGTAGGATCCAGAAAGGGGCCTGGTGTCTGCAACAATCTGAGGCATTTCTTCCCTTCAATGCCCAGAGGAGTCAATCCTTTTGCTGGGACTTTCTGGTACTTCCTACTCACTGCAAAGCTGCATTTTCTTTCTCAGCCATTAAGTTGGTGATACTCTGGCCTGTTGGAACAAAATATTTTTTTAAGTTAATCACTGAATCTAATTGGATACAGAATGGAAAGCTGTGTTGTTCTGAGATGTGTGACTGTGCAGAATCTTTCCAGCATTTGAACAGGGTTGTTATTTTCCTCAGAGCTAGATTCAAAACAAAGCTGCTTCTACCTCTGAGTAGGACCACTATCTAACTTACCAGATGTACCTAGTCTTAAGTCCTCATTACAATCTTAGGACATTGTGGTACTTCTGAGTAGAATTTCATACTTTAAAGAACAGGTCTAAACAGTGAGAAACCTGACTCTAGTGATTCATGACATCTTATATAGATAGCCAGTTGCCCAAAGAAACTACTCACACTGTAAAACTTATCTTCAACAAAATAATGAGGTATATGTCCAGTCATCCAGATATGAGTTGGACACCCTCCCTCCCAGGCCCTGGTTCTCTCTCCAGAGCTCTTTCACAACTGGGCATTTTGCAATAATTCCTCTCTGTCTGCTCTGGTCTCTGGCAAACTCTCTACCCCCCTGTAACTAGCCTTCCTAAGGCAGTCATGCATGGGATTTCAGTGTCCTATACAGAGACCTCTCTTCATGCTTTTCTTGGTCACTTCTTTCACTGGTGCCTGTGGTGACTGGCTGAGTGGCCTGGAATCTGACAATGCCTGGGTCGGGTTGCTTGTCTAAAGCTGCTGGACTATGATTCCAACACTGCTGCTCTTTGAGGTATGGGCTCTTTTTGTAAAATCCTTACTCTGTGCCTGAAGCTGATAGAACCTGGCCAGGGTTAATTTCGTGGGATTGGAAGCCGTGGATGGCTTGCTATAAGTCTGTGAAAGTAAGGGGCCACCTTGGTTATCTCTGGGAGCTTCCTTCCTCTCAATGTGTGATGCAGTGTGGTTGGTTGGCAGCAGCCGCTCATGCAGGGTGACTCCACTCATGCTGTCAAGACTCCCTTTCCTTCCCCGTTCCAGCATTCTGCTGCAATTGCTTTCTGGAATGTATGGAGCAGAATGTGCCTGGAGTTCTTTGCATCTACTGTTTCCCCTTCCTGGCCAGACGTTCTAATGCACGAGACTGATCAGTAACCAGGGTTTTGCTTTCCCTAGCATGGCAAGTCTCCGTTTTGATGTTGTTGGCCACTTGGGTGTGGCTCTAGAGTGAAAGTGGATTTCACTTCAACTAGACAAGAGGCCTTGTATTTTCAGGGGATGATAGTAAATGCCTTGTCAGGAAATGTGAGGTCTGTTGGGCCTAGGATACTGTTTGGGTGGATGCTACACCTTGGGAACACCATAATGGGTCATGGACCCCTATTTTTTCTGACTTTCATGGTATGTTTTCTAGAATTGCTCTGAATTTTATCCTTAGACCCTCAAAAGAATATCTTTTCCTTTATAATAAAACTTTGTCCTTGTATGTACTGCTAGACCAAGAACGCTGGCTACTTAACGGCTAACTTCTCTCTCTTCTCTACATGTGGAACTCTCTCCAGTTGCTCCTTCTTCCTACTCTGATAACTCTCACTCACCTGGGAACTTCATATGAAGAATTTAGGGAGAAATTGAAAACCACCTTCTCTCCCCTCAGTGGCACCCTTCCCTTTTGAGGCTGCCAATGTGGGATGCTGATCACATCCAGATACATGTCCCCTTCTTCATGTATGATCTGTCCCAAATACAGGTACTGTAGGCCCAGGCACAGCAGTCACTGGACCCCAAAGCTGTTTTCCCATCCAGCCTGGATAGTCTCTGTGTCCCCCTCCGCTCTCTGTGTGTCTCCCCTCTCCCTCCCCACTTTGGTGCTCCAGGAGAAAGTAACCATTTCTTACCTTTACCAGTTCTTTAGGGGAGTAGGGGAACGGAAGTTCTTTATATCCCAAACTACAATTACAGAGTTAACATAAAAATTTCTTTTTGAGACAGGGTCTTCCTTTAGTCCCAGCTGGCCTGGAGCTTCTCTGTAGACCAGGTTGGGCTTGAACTCGCAGAGATCTGCCTGCCTCTGCCTCCTGAGTGCTGGCCTAATATGGTTCTTAACTGCCATGTGGGTGCTGGGACCTGAACCTGGGTCCTCTACAAGAGCAGTCAGTGCTCTTAATTGCTGAGCCATCTCCCCAGCCCCAGCTCACTGTCTAAGCTCATTTGTTACCTTCACCAGCTTCTACAAGAATACAACATTGTAGAGGTCTCAAACTAATGTGGGACTAAATATATACATACATACATGTATACATAAATATGTTTACATGTACATATATATGTAAATGCCCTTTAAGAAAAAGAAACAGGGTTAGCTTGGTACATGTTTATAATCCCAGCACTCAGGACATAGAGACATGAGTTGCAGGTCACCCCGAGTACATAATGAGTTCAAGTCCAGCCTAGTCTACATCTGTACCTTGTCTCAAAAAACCCCCAAATCAAACAAACAAAAATTCAAGAAGGAAAAATGTCTGCCTAAAATCATCCATAAGCAAAACCTTTGTAGTATGATAATGTATGAACAGATTAGTTTGTTATGTTATGTCATAACCATTATTTAGAGTCTCTTTTCTTTTTTTTATGTGTATGAATGTACTGTGTGCATGTAGGTTTGTGCCCCCATGTCGTGCAATGGTGCGGAGGTCAGTAGAGGGCTTTAGATTTCCCTGGAACTAGAGTCAGAGATGGTTTTTAGCCGCCGTGTGGGTGCTGGGAATCGAACCTGGGTCCTCTGCAAGAGCAGTCTGTGCTCTTAACTGCTGAGCCATCTCTCCAGCCCCTAGAGTCTCTTTTCATAAGTTAAGAAATAAGGTACAGAGGAAATAAGTATGAGAGCAAAATGTAAAGGATATATATATATATATATATATATATTTATATATAGTTATATATGTTTGTCTTTTCGACACAGGGTATCCCTGTAGCCCCAGCTGTCCTGGAACTCACTCTGTAGACCAGTCTGGCCTTGAACTCACAAAGATCCGCCCGCCTCTGCCTCCCAAGTGCTAGGATTAAAGGCGTGCGCCACCACGCCCGGCTGGGGATATATTTTTAATGAGGAAGCTTAAAGAAAAGAGAATTTTAGATAGTGGAGGGTTTTTGTACAGTAAAGTAAGATTTAGTACTAAGGTAAAATGACTGATTTTCCCCAAATGAAAAAAGGATACATAAAGAAAAAAGCACAGAAATCTTAAGTACATTGTATAAAGTCTAGGTAGGCTTGTGAAGAATAAAATTTAGAGATGGTACATGTATGATGATTAATGTTAATATTCCCTAGGTAAAAATTATACTGATAAGAAATGGAAATATAGATTTTTGTTTAAAACAATGAAGTTCTTATAAGATCCTGACCTTGTAAATGCCATTTACAAGAACTGACTTAAAGATTTAATGTTTTCTGAAGATAAGTGTTATGTTGTCTGCTAAGTTTGTCAGGCTTTTAACTACTTGGGAAGTTGGGTATTAACATGATAAAAATATATTAAAAAGACTGTTGCTCTCTAAATGTCTAAACATTATGCAGAAGTTAAAATTAAAATCCAGGGGCTGGAGAGATGGCTCAGTGTTTAAGAGCACTGCTGCTCTTGCAGAGAGCCACATTTCCATTCCCAGTATCCACATAGCAGCTAACAACTGTCCATAACTCTAGTTCCAGGAGAATGTGATGCCTTCTTCTGATCCTCAGGCATTGCAGGATACAGGTGCATGTATATGCATGCTGGCAATATACCTATACACATAAAATAATAAATAAAATGTTAAAAATTAAAGTCTATTGCTTCCTCTGCAAGACTGACAAAATGCTTTGGGGTGTTTGACAATCAAAGTGTAGAAGCTAAAGTCAGTGAGAACAGAAGAACAAGAAAAGTAGCGTGATTGGGCTTTGCCCCTCCAGTCATCACAAGAAAAGTAACGCGATTGGGCTTTGCCCCTCCGGTCATCACAAGAAAAGTAGCGCGATTGGGCTGTGCTTCTCCAGTCATCACAAGAAAAGTAGCGCGATTGGGCTGTGCCTCTCCAGTCATCACAAGAAAAGTAGTGCGATTGGGCTGTGCCTCTCCAGTCATCACAAGAAAAGTAGTGCGATTGGGCTTTGCCCCTCCAGTCATCACAAGAAAAGTAGTGCGATTGGGCTTTGCCCCTCCAGTCACAAGAAAAGTAGCGCGATTGGGCTTTGCCCCTTCAGTCATCCCAGTTACAGGAGACAGTGGGACCCTGTAAGGGGAGCTAAAACTCTGCAGACTCATGTTTTCTTTTTTCCCATTTTTTATTGACATTTTGTATATTTCATACATCATTTTTCAGTCCAATTTGGATACATTCCCCTCTCCCTGCCACCCCAGTTTGTTCATTCTGCCATACATGTCTTGCATTTTTCTCTCAGTGTTTCCAAGGCTTTTTTTCTGCAGAGGCTTGTTGTTTTGAGCAGAATTTAGCTTGTCAGTCAGTTCTTTGACCCAGTCCTTATGTTGTTGTTGTTCCCTCCACTTTGTATTACTCCAAATTATGCCCATATAAACAGCACATATGTATCAAACTTATGACCTCTGGGCATAAACTGTATGTTAATTCCAAAATACGTTTTGGGGTTCACATTTTTCCCTTTAATTTTATATTACTGTAGAATATGAATACCTATCTTCTACCTATATATGGTAGTTACAATGTCTGAATATAAGTGGTAGGTCAATTCTAGAGACCATTAAGAGAGTCACTTTATGCTGGGTGTGGTGGTGCACACCTTTTTAATCCCAGCACTTGGGAGGCAGAGGCAGGCAGATCTCTGTGAGTTCAAGGCCAGTCTGGTATACAAAGTGAGCTCCAGGCCAGCTGGGACTAAAGGGAGACCCTGTCTTAAGAATACCAAAAAAAGAAAAAAAAAGAAAAAAAAAGAAAAAGAGAGTCACATTATAACAGCACAGTTGCTTTCAGATACAAAGAAATATATACATGTTTCCTTTTGATCAGAGAGACCAGAGATCCCAGAGGTTAGACTCTTACCAATACATATTGAACAGAGAAAAATCATTAGAAAGATATCCCCTTTAATAACGGACTATTTCTTCAGTCTATGAGCCAAAATAAATAATTTCTCTCTTAAGTTGCTTTTGTCAAAGCAATGAAAAAAGAAGCTAATACAGAAAATTGGTACTGAGAACTTGGGCCACTGTTACAATAAACCTTTATAGTTTATAGCTTTTAAACTCATTTGCAGGAGGAACAGGAAGCGTTTGGATTTGTGGGCTAGAGAAGCCCAAGAATGCTGGAAGCAGCTTTGTAGGCCATTTTAGTGGAGTGCGGGGAGAGCATGCTGGGGACAGAAAGGCAGACGGTAAAGACTACTCCCAAGATTTCAGAGGTTAACAACTTCATTAGGAATTTGACTAGAATTTGTTTGTGTTACTTTCTACCAAAAACATGGATATTTTCTGCCTGTATTCTGATAGAGTGAGGCTGAATTAAAAAGTAGTTCATAATGGGGCTGGAGAGATAGCTTAGCAGTTAAGAACTTGTGATGCTCTTCCAGAGAACCTGGGCTTGGTTCCCAGCACCCATATGGTGGCTAACAACTGTCTGTAACTCTAGTTTCAGGGAATTCAACACCCCTTTTTGGCTTCTGAGGGTATTGCACGAATGCGGTGCACTTATATACATGTAGGCAAAACACCTATACATAAAATAAAATAAAATAAAAATAAATAAGTATTAAAAAAGAGATAGTGGACAAAATCATTTGGCAGATAAAATTTCAAGATACTGTAACATTCAGACTGTGCCATGGTCATTACTTACCATATATTGAAGTTTATAATGATAAATCAAAGCAGAAAGATATGAAAAGTTGTGTAGTTTGGTGAGGAAAAGAGCAAGAAAGTGGTCAAAGTGGTGGGCAGAGTGGACAGAGGGTGGCTGCAACTATTGAAAGTCTTTGGCCTCGGTAAGAGAAACCTTGCATTTTACACTGGGACAATAGGAAAAGTGCCTTAAAGGGAAGACTCCATCTGTGGAGAGCTTTAGAATGTAACACTGCAAATTCAACTGGAAGACATATTTGAGAAGAGTGTCTGAACAAGGAGAGCCTCTGGTGGATTTTGTTGGAGTTGGGCTACTTGGTGAAGTACTTTTTTACCAAGTTTACCCTCAGAGATACACAGAGGACACTGTATCTATGATCCAAGATGTCTAAATTATATCTCAGGGTGGCAGCAGAACTTAGAGTTGTCCATATTGTGCTTATTTCATAGGCATGTTCACTACATGCAAGAGTTATAGAGTCATGGACGCTTGCACCAAGGTTCTAAAAGGCACTGAGGACAGGCAATGTGGATCAGGGCTGGATTCCCTGCATGAAGCTGAAAAAGAGATGGCTAATTTTCAGTGGATACTTGAGGATAGTTGAGATGCCAGAAATGTGGGGCATTTGCTAAGGAAAGCTGCAGGTACCTTAGCTGGCCCAAGAGAGAGTTCAGGCAGCAGAGCTTGAAGTGTAGGGCTGCCCAAGCCTGTTGGATCTATCTCTGTCAAAAAGCTCATGGTGTTGGACATGGGGCTGTAGGCTTTACTGTTTGCCCTGCTGAGTTTTGGTCTTTGGTCTGACTTTCCCTTGATATGCCTTTAGTCATTTTGGAATGGAAATATCTATTCTGTGCAATTATATATTAGAAGTATATACCTTGTATTTTTCTTTCACAGGACTTCATAATTAAGAGATGGGCTTGAGTTTTAGATTTTGACCTTTGGGCTTTAATTTTATTCAAGTTTATTTCATTTTTAATTATGTGTATATGTGTGTCTGTCCGTGGATGGATATGTGCACAAAAGTGCAGGTGTTCACTGAAGTCAGAGATGTCAGATCTCCCAGTAACTGGAATTTTAGGTGGTTGTAACATGCCTGATATGGTTGCTGAGAATTAAACACAGGTCTGGCAGAGCAGTGAGTGCTCCTAACCCCTGGGCACTCCCTCTGTAGCTTGAACTTTGGGCTTTTGAACAATGCCGGAGTGGGGACTCTTACATATGAACTCATGAATTTTGCATTGTGAGATGACTATAGGTTTTGAGGATGAGGAATGAAAGATTATGATTTATAACTGAAGTGTTTTGGTGTTAAGTCGGTACCTGGTAGAATTTTGGTAGTTAACTTTCATTGTCAATTTGATTGGTTTGGGGATTATCTAGGAGATATACCTCTCAGTGTGTCTATGTGGGCATTCCAGAGAGGCCAATTGAGGAGTGAAGACTTACCCTGAATGTTCATGACACTATGCCCATGGACTAGGGTCATTCTAAATAAAAAGAGAAAAACCAGATGAGTGCTTGCATTCTCTGTCTATTTTCTTTCCTGGTGGCGATGTAGAGTCCCAACCCCATGCTGCTTCTTCCATGAACTCTACCATGCTTTTCTGCCATCATGGCCTCTGCCTTCAAGCTGTGGCCCATAATAGGCCTTTCCTTCCTTAAGCTGCTATTGTCAGGCATTTTGTCACAATAGTGGGAAATAACTGATGTGTCTACCAGAGCACAACAGGCTCTTGTTTCTCTGCTTTCCTTACTGATGAGTAAAATTTTCCCTTCATGTTTGGCTTATTGCTCTGTTCTTTCTTCCCACTGAATTTTCAACCACTGTTTAGATGGGTGTGGCCGTGGTGTGGTTGGTCCCTCATAACTCTCTAATAAGATTTCTTTTAATGGCTAATCAGGTTTGTTTCTTTCAGAGTTAAACAGGTTAAGCTTCAGCTGTTTATACAACAAAGACATCAGCCTTTCTCTTCCAGACTGCATTCCCAGACCATCATACTCTATCTACATTGGAGCAAGTGGAAGAAACTTTTTCGACTTTTCAGTCAACAAAACCAGCTGTTACTTATACAAGCAAATGCCTCTCTTTTGATGTTTTTATTTTACTTTGCATTTTTAGCCCCTGCTTACTTAACTTTCTGGTACAATTGGTATCTTCCAGATGATAGGTCATTAAGCTTCAAAGGGTGTTTCCTCAAGGATATCAACCATTACTGTTGACATAAATACCTGACTCCCACCATGTAGAGTTCCTTGGTTTGATGTTACTCTCTGATCTCTGGCCTCCTGCAGCTTCTCCCTTCTCCAAAGTGCCTCTTATATATTTTGTCCTGTGGTCCCATGAACCTATGACAGATCAGCAGTGCCAAACTAGGCCTTCCCTCTCCTCTTTGTTTTGTTCATTGCTGAATTCCTAGAGAATGCAGAGATTTTAGGATTCCAGGAAATGATGAAAAGTCACCAAGCCTCGAGTCATTATTTCATTGTTAAATGTAAATAAAATGTTGAGATATTTGAGGTTTCCAACTTCTATTGTGTGAATGGTTTGGAGTTTGGAATTGACATTTCTCCATTAGTAAATAGAGGTAGCTGGGTACAGCCCATATCCCTTACCTTTTAGGAAATATCTCAGTGGTTATCATCTTGTGTAGACGAGAGATTATGGCTCCAGAATGAAAGGGACTTCTTTTCACGAGGATTGCCCATTCTACTTTCTTGCTTTGAGAAATAAATGGGAACACACACACACGCAACACACATACACATTCGCTTTTGTCTTGGTACAAATTTGTTTAAAGTTTGCAAGAAAGACATGAATGAACTTGGATGAGAATTGTCAAATTTGTTAGTCCCTTCTTCATGCAAGAAAGAAAAAAATCATCATTACAGAACAGATATTTTTGTGTAGTTGTGGAGTATTCTTTTTCCTCTCTGAATTCCTCCTTGGTTGATGGCACTCCTCACCCTTCTATCACTATTACACTGAATAGAAAGTAGACTCGGCCTGGAGAGATGGCTCAGCGGTTGGGAGCACTGACCACTTTTGCAGAGGATTGGGGTTCAATTCCCAGCACCCACAAGGTGGCTAAGATCTGTCTTTAAGCCGGGCATGGTGGCACATGCCTTTAATCCTAGCAGAGGCAGGTGGATCTCTGTGAGTTCAAGTCCAGCCTAGTCTACAGAGAGAGTTCCAGGCCAGCTAGGGCTATAGGGAGTCCCTGTCTCAAAAAAGAAAAAAAAGAAAATAGACTCTATATTTGAATTTAGGAGAGATTTGCTGCTGCAATGGGCTTATAGTTTCTTGGTTTCACTCTTTAATATTATGATTAAGTCACAGCCTTGGGTACCATTTGAAGTCATGTTTCTCCCCTGCCAACCCTGTCATGAATTGTTTCTAGAGATATTGTTTCTATGCTTACAGTGCTTTCCCTTAGGCATCAAAGAATCTAAGCATGCTGTACATATCTACCAGTTGTCATCTGGTTTACCCTCTGTGATCTACTAAGAACTTGACTATAGAAATAGAAAAGTGATAGGGTCGTTGGGCTAAATGTTGGCTGGCTGTTCTTTTACACAGTTTACAGGTGCTAGAATTATGTATTTGTGGGAGGAGATATCTGACCACTTACCATGCAGCAATTGAGTTTGAAAAACTGTCACTTGTGTACCTGTCCCCAAGTTAGGGGGTTTTATTTTATTTTATTATATTTTTTATTTTATTTTATTTTGAGACAAGGTCTCCCTGTAGCCCTAGTTGTCCTGGAACTCACTCTGTAGACCAGGCTGGCCTTGAGCTCACAGACATCCACCTGCCGCTGCCTTCCAAGGACCAAAATTTAAGGCGTGTTCCACCATGACTGGCTTAAAGATGGTTCTTAGCTACCATGTGGGTGCTGGGAACCAAACCTGGGTCATCTGCAAGAGCAGTCAGTGCTCTTAACTGCTGAGCCATCTCTCCAGCCCCAGGGAGTTCCATTTTAAAAAGATAATCACACAATTTAAGATAAAGAGAATAATACCCAGTGGTGACATGAAAAGTTACTTCATTTTCCTCTTTGGAGAAATATGCATATATATTATTTTCTAGTAATAACATCCTATTGATGAATACAGGAACCCTCACTCCCAGTTCTTTAAATGAGGAGGAAAAAAAAGAGGGGATGGGTTGTAATTAGGTGTCATTATGGTTAGTAATCTCAATTGTAAAGTCAAATGGCCTTGTTTCTTTTGGGATATAGTATGCTAGACTTTTCCCAGAGTCACAAAATTCCTAGCAGAACCATTCAGAAAGAGGAAGGAAGGGTCTATTATTGCTCGTGGTTTTAGAGATTTCAGTCACATTGCTTTCCTCCATTGATTCTGGGCCCATGGGTGAGGGGAGAAGTGTCATAGCAATGGGAGCTGCACACAGTGGAGACCACTCAGCTCCTAGCGGGCAGGAGAGAGAGAGAGAGAGAGAGAGAGAGAGAGAGAGAGAGAGAGAGAGAGAGA
>VZQC01014421.1:3579799-3634641 GCA_009823505.1 Rhizomys pruinosus
CTGTGCCTTGATTCCACCCTATAGTTATGTATAGTACAACTGTCTTCTGGAGACTCATGGGTTTAAAAAAAAGGGGGGGGAGATACAGATAGACATGAAACCTTTTCGTCAAAAACCTTGCAATTCAAATCTTAAAACTAACTATGGGAAAAGATTTGTGGGTTCCAACAGGACAAAATGTCACCAACTTAACGGCTGAGAAATAAAATATTTTAAAAAAGAACTTACTTCCTAATCCTTTGCCAGTTGTAATCTTTGTCATATTTCTCCATAGGTATTTGATGAGATTGAGAACAAGCATAGGGATTGGCTGCTTGCTGTCATGTTCACCAGAGATTTAGAACTCTTGATGCATCTTCTGATAGCCTGTCTGACTGTAATGATATTCCCAACATGTTGCTAAAATTTATTTGCATCTGGTATAAAGTTAGCATTAATTAAAACCATAAAGCTGGTGTTGGAACTTGAACTTGACTGTATCTGGGAGAAAGTTGGTACTAGCTCATAACTTTGTGAAGTCTGTTACCAAATATTCTCAGGCCATCAGAACATCAGGACAAGTGATATTCCCCGAGTGACAGTGGAGGAAGCACATTTAATTCAAGCTGCATGTGGAGATGACAAATTCTGAGTCTCTAATCACTTCATCGCCCATTTAGCTTAGGGCTGAAATGGGAGCTACTCTGTATGCAATGGTTTCATGATGAGACATGGGAATTGTTCTATTCTTGGCAGAGTTTAACAAATACATAGAAGTATTTATTTTATAGGAAACAGTGCCAACCTCACCTTAGTATAGTGTAGTTAATTATAAATTATTTTGTTTTGTGTTAGTCTTAGAAAAACTTTGAGCCTGACCCGACTTTTCTAATCCAGAATATTTAACATTGTCTTACTTTACCATGTTACTAGTTGAAAGAAAATGCAGATTCCTCTCAGTACCAGCCTAGCTAAAACCACAAAGAAGATGAGTTTATTGAAATGGAGCCATATTTCCTATGCAGATGCCTCACTACTAATTTTTATTCTAGAGTCTTGGGGTCAGCAGTGATAGAAAATATGTGGAGGTAGTTACATTTGCTCTTGATATTTGTCATGCACTTAATAAAAATGAATAAAAAGACAGCTTTCATTTGTATTTGGGTTGGGATATACTTCATAATCATTAGAGAGCTAATTTATATAACAAATATATTTACACTATTTTAATTAATAAGTTTTTCCTTTATTAATTTTAGAAATAATGAGAAGTCATTTTGAAAAACTTTATAATAGGATAATTTTAAAAAGAAAATAGAAACTGGAGAGATGGCTCAGTGGTTAAGAGTACTGGCTGTTCTGCAGAGGACCCGGGTTCTATTCCCAGCATTCATATGGAGGCTAACAGCCATCCGTAACTCCAGTTCCAGGGGCTTGATACCCTCTTCCTGACGTCCTCAGGCATTGCATAACATGGGTGCACTTACACACATGCAGGCAGTAAACTGATACACATGTATGAGGGGGCCTGGAGAGATGGTTCAGTGGTTAAGAGCATTGACTGCTCTTGTAGAGGACTCAGGTTCAATTCCCAGGACCCACATGGTGGTTAACAACCCCCTGTAACTCCAGTTCCAGTGGATCTGACGTCCTCTTCTGACCTCTGCAGGCACTGCACTTACACTCATACATATAAAGTAAAAATAACAAAAATAAAAAAGATATTTAAAAGAAAATAATTATAATGCTACTACCCTGAGATCATTAATATTTTGGTGCTTAAGAAATTTCAATGAAATGTTTATAATTTCTACATTTTTATTCTTTTGTTTTTGTTTATTCAAACATTCATAGTTTCAAAAGAAATAGTTCAACAAAATCTCATTTCAAGCCAAAGGAAAAGGCCTTATTGGGACCTCTGGGAGGATTTGATTTTTATTCTCTGGAGCTTTGTGGATAAGTAGATTGATATGTGATTCATGCTTGAAATATTTAGAGTCAGAGGGTGTCTGGAGAACTGTGGTTTGGGAAGCCACTGCAGTCCTGCTAATATTTCCTGTGGATCAGGATGAGAAAGAATGAAAACACATTGTTTGCTTTTGATCTTGTCCAAGAGAGCAGAAGGAAGCTGGTGGTGTGCCGATAGTGCGCAGAGCTAAGGAAAGACATACACTAGGAGTGTGGAGACAGTAGGCGTTGGAAATCTCCACTGACCGGGTGAAGGAGATCTTTCAGGATGAGAGGAGCAATACTAGATCACCAAGGGAGCACCAGGAAAGACCTTCATTCACTCCTGCCCAAACAAGGATAGGTCAGAATCTGCTTAGTGTGCTGCATGGAACTGGGTCTGTCACTGGTGGCCACTAGTGGTTTTTCTTAGGTGCTATTGATTTTCTTGGTAGTTGTTAAATCTGTATTGTGTGGCTAACTTACTAGAGATGAAATGACTTTATCCTGGTTCTTGCTTTAGGGTTGAGGACTGTTTTGTATACTTCTTTCCTTCCTCAAGTTTTGTCTTATAGTATTAGACTTGGTGAGCAGTGTTAGTTAACCTGCACTGCCCCCTCGTTTTCATATCCTCCATCTCATATTCTCACTAAATGGTACTCTCATTATAGCCCTAAAAGCCAGTAATGTTGCAAAGCAGAATAATGTCCTATAGTTTTCAAAAATTATTAATTAACTAATTAATTGTGTATGTGTGTGTGTGTGTGTGTGTGTGTGTGTGTGTGTGTGTTTGTGGGGATGCAGGTGCCACATCCATGTGGTCAGAGGACAACTTGAAGAGTCAGCTTGCTCCTTCCACCAATGGATTCTGGGGCTCAAACTTAGGTTGGCAGGCTGGACATCATTCAGCTTTACCCGCTGATCGCTCTTGTAGGGCCTTCTCTATTGTTTTGAGGTTATTAGGCCTTTTCCTCAGTTGTACCTGGAATTTTAATGCAGATAAAGTACACGTTCTCAGATTAAAGCAATGCCAACATGGAGGTAGCCTGTGGTAGAGTGCTTATATAATTTTGAGGAAGTTACCTAACTTTTCTAAGCTATAATTTCTTATGAAAATTCTAGTTATTAAAAGGATTAAATGAGTTAGTGTATGTGAAATACTTGACATATAGATAGTGTTTTGGAAATAATTGGTCTTTCTTTTTTGTGCTTTGCTGTTGCTTCTTTCTCCTCCTCCTCTTCTGTCTTCCCTTTTCTTCCTAAAGCATAGGGACAAAGTAATGAATTTTAGATACAAGTTAGTACTTACTAGATTATGCATTTGATATACAGATATTTTTTTGGTCTCTTTGAGACAGAGTCTCCCTGTATCCCCAGCTGGCCTGGAACTCTTTGTGCAAACCAGGCTGGCCTTGAACTCACAGAGATCTGCTTGCCTCTGCCTCCCAAGTGCTGGGAAGGCCTGTACTACCACACCCCCAAGCAATATACAGATACTTTTGTGTCATCTTTTGTTCTGGTTTCTTTTTTGTTGCCTTGTTAAAATACTCTGGCCAAAAAGTAACTTATGGGAGAAACAAGTTTATTTTGGATGACACTTCCAGGTCCCACAGTCCATCACTGAGGGAAGTGAGGGCAAAAACCATGGAGGACTGACTGCTGCTTCCTCATTCACTTGAAGGCTCATGCTTAGCTGGCTTTCTACATCCCAGGACCACCTGCTTAGCTCAGACATCTTTCTTCTTGCATCTATCCTTCTGATCTATCTGTCTATCTATCTATCTATCTATCTATCTATCTATCTATCTATCTATCTATCTATCATCTTCTATCATTTATCTATCTTCATAATCATCATCTATACCTATGGTCAATCTTTATATATCTATCCACTTACTATGTAATCTATCCACATTTTAAATGAACTGTCTAAATTATAGACATTATACCTCTTTGCGTCTGAATATTTTAGTTTATATTTTATTAAAGCAAGAATTTCTGTTATGTAATCACAGCATAATCATCCAATCTGGAAGCTAACACTGAAATAATATTATATAATTTTTATGTAATTTATAGACCTTATTGATATTTTGCCAGTTATAGCATGAAGAAAACATAATATTTAAGAACTAAAGAAAATATAAAATTTTCATTGCATCCACTTGTTATGTCTTTAGCCTCCTTTATTCTGGGCTTTCCTTTTTTGTTCATGGCATTGGTATTTTTGAAGAGTACAGGTCAATCATTTGGCAGGATATCTCTCCATTTGGATTTCTTTGCTATTTCTTCATTAATAGATTTAAGAACTGTGGGAATCACATCTCAGAAAGACATGCTCTTCTTAGTGCATGGTATCAGGAAGCACATGGTCTGGCCAGTCCTATTAGCAATGTGACCATCTACTCTGCCAGGGTCTCCACTAATGTTACTGGTGTAACCCTCTGCTTAAATGACATGGTAGAGGGGATGCACTTTGAGAATTTGTACCTACTCTGGGACTCTTCAAACTTTTCTCTACCAGTTTTAGCATACGTTGATTTTCTTGCTTGAGTTCCTATTGCTGACTTTGGTGACTAGTGTGCTTCTGATTTCACTGTTCTTTCCACATTTATTAGCTGGCTTTCTGCTAAAAGGAAGAGATTTCCTTCTCTTTTGGAAGAATACATAACAATGTAAGACTCTTATAGTCATATTTTATTTAATAAGTTATATTCCTTAACAGTCATTGTTTATTTTGATGTTCGGTTTCCCTGGATTTGGCCAGTGGGAACATCTTCAAGGCGGTCCCTGTATATTTTTGCTCTGTTCCCATTATTGATTGAACATTGTTAAAAATTTTTGTAGCTGGTGTTCTAGGTCTCTCTCATGACCATGATCTGGTCAGTTTCTCCAAGGGCTCCAGGTTCTATTGAGATCTGGACACTAGATATGTTTACACTATAACTGTAAACAAGCCTCCCACCAGCTGTTTAATAAATGATGATTTCATCAGGACCATCACATGCTATTAAATGCCTCTCCCTGTCTTCACGCTGTTTCTCTGCTCTGGGATTTCATGTCATTGAGGATATTTAGGACACTTTGCTTAACCCCAACATCTGTCCTTTTGAAAAGATTTAGTTACTTTCAACTTTGGTCTTTTAGGGATTATTAGATCTTACTTGATAATATCTTCTTTACTTTTATTCTCTTGTTTCACTTATTTATTAAATAAAGATATATGTTGTCCTTGAGTATTTTCCTCCTGGCAGTGGAACAAGGCTAAAGGAGATTCTTATTAAGTTGCTACTCATCTCAATTATCCGTTTATCTGGATTTGATTTGAGATGATGTTTAGTCTTGGTTTGTAAAGAGGTCTGTACTGAATACTTTTGTGTTCATTGCATAGAATGCCCATTCAAAGGCTGACATAGTGTTGCTATTTGAAGTGTGGGAATCCAGCCAAAGGGACCTGGTTTTATGTGAGAGTCTGGCTGGGCTCTTATTTTCTTTTTTACTTAAAGTTTTTTTTTTTTTTTACATTTCTGTTATTTAAGATTTGATTTTTCTCTCGAAGATGAAAAGTACATAACAATGCCAATTCTCTTCATTCTTCAACGATTTTTATTGTGGATCTATCATAATGTGAGCTGAATTATTAGAGAAAATGAGAAAGCTTGAAATATGGAACTAACTACTAATACAATTCTTTTAGAATAGGTTACATGAAAGTAAATCTAAATTATCAATTGGAAGACAAATTCTATTATTTTCATTATATCACTTGGTTTATAATAGTCTTTCCCCTCTCCACTTGAATAATTCTTCTAGGATTTAGAATAATTTGTGTATTTCTGACTGTTACTGTGATTTTATATAAGGTTACTCTTAGCAGACAAAGGCATGTCACCAGCATTTTATACTGATAGACTCCATTCCAATGATGAAAGTTTTGATGAGTTTTTGTTTTTGTTCCATACAAAGACACTGTATACCAATATTTTGATACCCACTTACCTTAACTCATATCAATTGTGTGAAAACATTTGTTTTGATATCATAGGCCTATAAAGAATAACATAAAATACTAAAAATATGCAGTTAGATGACAAGTATTAAGATTCTACCATCATCCCTGGTATGATTTTATGTAGTAGGGAAGAGTAAAATTCATGGATATGAAACGATGTCAAAAATATTTTTACAGGGGCCAGAGAGATGGCTCAGCAGCTGAAAGCACTGGCTATTCTTGAAGAGGATCCAAGTTTGATTCCCAGGACCCACAAGGCAGCTAACCATCCTCTGTAACTCCAGTTCTAGGGGATCTGACACCATTTTCTGACCTCTACAGGCACTGCACAACATGAATGTACTTACATACACACAGGCAATACATTCGTATATAAAAAGTAAAAATAATAAATAAATATTAAAAAACTTTTCTATATTAGCATTACCAATTTAGATATGGCAAAACAAATGGCAATTTTGTGATAAAGATGGGGATCAATACCTCAGATGTTTTTGCTACACCCCAGAACACTGCTTAAGCTCAAATTTGTTTTCCTTTCTTTTCTTTTGGTCTTTGGAGACAGGGTCTCCCTGTAGCCCCAGCTGTCCTGGAACTCACTCTGTAGACCAGGCTGGCCTTGAACTCACAAAGATCCGCCTGCCTCTGCCTCCCGAGTGCTAGGATTAAAGGTGTGCGCCACCACACCCAGCTTCAAATTTGTTTTCTTATTTCTACTAGGAACATAGCTTGTTAGCATGATATTTCTCATATTTTAAGTCCTTTGCAATTAATCAACTAATTTTGCTACCTCTCTGTGATAAAGATTGAGGATCTAGTTTCAAAAGTTTTTGAGGAGCAAATCATATTAATCACATTTTTGGTCTTTGAACAATGTCTGAATTGGTGATATTCTTGATCAGTTTTGTGCCAGATATATGGACTGTTGATGCTCACAAAAATATATTACAAATGTTACTAATGGTCACGGATGCCAGCAGTTCAGTGACTGGTCATAGGAACATACTAAGCAGTGGTGTGACCTGGCTTAACACATTTAGTTGCTTAAAACCTCATAGTAGTTAAAATAAGACAATGACATTTACTTGAATTAGTTTTTGTGAAGCATAAATAAGATGACACATAAAGCATAAATATGATTCCTCTGGTAGCAAGGACCCAAAACATGGTATTTTTAATTTTTTTTACTTTATGCATATGAGTGTATTGCTTGAATGTGTGTAAGTGCACCTGTGTCATAGAATGCCCAAGGAGGTCAGAAGAGTGTATCAAATCCCCTGGAACTGGAGATATGAATGGTGGTTAACTTTCATATGGGTTCTGGGAATTGAACCAGGGTCCTTTGCAAGAACAGTCAGTGCTTTTAACTACTGAGCCATCTCTCCAGGTCCCTGAGAATGCTATTTTTAAATTTATTATTATTTTATGTGCATGCTTATTTTGTCTGCATCTATGTAAGTGTACTATGTGCATAAAGCCAGAAGAAGGTGTCAGATCCCTTGGAGTTAAAGATGGTTTTTAGCTGCCACGTGGATGATAGAAACTGAACCCACACCTTCTGGAAGAACGAGTATTCTTAACTGCTGAGTCATCTCTCCAGCTCCCTGAACATGCAATTTTTCTTTTTGTTGTTGTTGTTAGGTATTTTTATTTTTTTGTCATTTTGAGACAGGGTCTCCCTGTAGCACCCTGGCCTGGAACTTGTTCTGTAGAACTCAAAGAGACCCTGCCTTTGCCTCTCAAGTGCTGGGATTAAAAATGTGTACTACCAAGCTGGGCCTGAACATGCTATTTTTAAAACTCTAAATTATCTCTATTATTTGACCTATGGAGCCCTTGAATTAGTTATTCTTTTAGATTGTCTTGCAGCTTTTCTCATAGGGATCCTGCTGAAGTTAGTTTGTAATCTGGTATATAGGAAGGTACATTTCTTATAGGAGGAGGGAGGGAAAGGAAGAGAGAGGGAAGGAGGAAGGGATGGAGGGAGAGAGAGGAAGGGAGGGAGGGAGAGAGAGAGAGAGAGAGAGAGAGAGAGAGAGAGAGAGAGAGAGAGAGTTAAATATATGGTTTTGGGAAAAGTATGGAACAAGAAGTTTTCCACAATGCTGATAGAAAAATTGAGCCAAAATCCATGATTGTGAACCTTTGACCCATTTGTCTCAGGAGAGAGGTCTGATAAGGGAAGCTGCCACAAAACAAAGCATAAACACACAAAAAATAAAGGAAATATTTTTAGAAAATGGGCCCAAAGTGAACCCTATGAAATAGGAAGTGGCTCAGTTGGAGACCCAACTGGGAAGCTCAGCATTTGACCACTTCTAGACTTTCCTGTTGATTGGTTTTCTTATTTTAGATGTTACTTAATATCTCTGGAGCTCATTTTTCTCATTTTGTTTCAAATCTATTTAGCTCTAATATTAGTTTCTAAAGTTTTAGATATGCAAAATGGAATTGATATAACATTTTAGAATTTGTTATTATTTATATTCGAAGTTATAGGAAGTAGAGAAAAGAGTATGATAAATCTTCAATATCAACTTTAATAATTTATGACTGATCAGTTTAATTCACAATTCTACTTATTATGATTCTCCTACTGAATGTTTAAAGTAAATTTCAGAATTTACATAATTTCCTTTCAAGTTATTTTAGAATATATGTAATAGAAAATGAAATTTTCTTTTAAAAGTATTTTTAAAATTTTTATTTAATTATTTTTATTCTATAAGTTTGAGTGTTTTTCTTGCATGTATGTAGTGACTCATGTGCAAAGCTTGAGGAGGCCAGAAGAGGGCATCAGATCTTCTGGAACAGGAGTTACAGATGGTTGTTAGCCACTATATGGGTGATAGGAATTGAACCTGGGTCCTCTGCAAAACCAGCCAGTGCTCTTAACTGCTGAGCCATCTCTCCATCCTCTTAAAATTTTTTACTAAATTTTTGAGACCTTCATACAATCCATTTTGTTGTATTCAGGCCCCTCCCCTTTCTACACTCTGCTTACTATTCCCATTATGTCCTTTCTTTTCTTTTCCTGAAGCCTGGAAGAGCCCTGGCTTGCTTCTACCTTTCTGGCTTTGTTGGACCATTATGTCATTTTTTAAAAGGTCTATGGATCTAATTTGTGTCCCCAAAGTCCCTTTGGTGTTCTTCCATCCCCTGGAGCCTGGTCAACCTATGTAGTGTCACACTTTTAAAATACTACTTCCCCAGCTAGTATTGGGGTTTCTTGTCCATCTCCACATCTCCATGCTGGGCTTTTGTCTGGGTTGAACATTATATGTCTTGTGTGTGCTGTCATAATCACTGTGAGTTCATATGAGTAACTGCCCTGCTGTCTGGAAAAGACTGTTTCTTTTTAGTTGTTCACCACCCCTGGCTCCTACAATCTTTCAGCTCCTATTGTGCAGTGATCCCTGATCCATGGGAGACAAAGCTTTGATATAGGTGTCCTGTTCAGGGCTAAGCACTCTGCAGCCTCTGCACATTGACTAGTTGTGGGTCCCTGTGTTAACTGCCATCTGCTGCAGGAAGAAGCTTCTCTGGTGAGAGTTGAGAGATGTATTCATTTATGGATATAACAATAAGTCATTAGGAGTCAGTTTAATACTATATCTACTTAGCAGAATACTAGTAGTAGGTTCCCCTGTATGGCCTCTGACCTGTCTAGCCAGAGGTTCACAGTTCCAGGTATGGGTTTCATCTTTTGAAGTGCACCTTAAATCCAATCAGAAAGTTGATGTTTACCTAGGTAACATTTGGGCCACTACTGTACCAGTGGACATATCTTGCCAGGCCAATTATCATAGTTCACGGTTTTTGTAGCTGGGCAAGGGGAACCTAGCATCTTAATATTTCTCAGATTGGTTATAGTCCAGGCTGGCTTTGGTTTCTTTATCCTTCTGCTTCAATCCCTGACATGCTTGAGTTACTGACATGCGCCACTCCTCCTTGCACCAATGTACTCTGCGTATCATAAAGATTACTGTAATCTCAAAGGCAAGAGTGAGGCAGAGAGGTCAGACCAAGGAGGCCAAAAAAGTAGCCTGGATGAGAGATGCTTCATTGTGTCCTCTTCTCTTTTATTATTGTCAGGCTAAAGCCCAACCCTGAAGCTCTTGCTTATGTAGAAACCTCAAAGCTGTCCTGAAGTTGATCTCTATCAGGAGAGCTTTCCTGAAAGTTGAAGCACTCTGGCCTTGGAGAAGTTGAATATAAGCAGTGATTGCTACTGAAGATGCAACCCAAGGGTGCACGAATGGTTTCTAGCAGCATTCATTTAGTTACTTTGTTTTTGAGCTTATCCACAGCTTCTTACAGTTTGTCAGAGAGATTTGTGAGTCTCAAAAGGGCACCCATTGGCAGACTGGGTATTCAACACCGTGAAGTGACATGAAGTTACAGCAAGCACGAAAGCCAATGGTAATGCTGCTTTCTGAGGTCTCAGCAAAGGAGAAGAGGAGGACACGAAGTTAGACATATTTAAGAAAGATAACTAAAAACAGAAGTGGGCAGATCTGTGGTATTCAGGGCAATGCTGATCGATGACTCTTTCCCCTTCAGCTTCTCCTTCATACCGTGTATTTTATTTTTTCTATATTCTGAAAATGCGGTTTGCTTGACAGGCAATATTCATAAATGCCACAAGATGGCGAGCGTGCTCCTTACAATGAAAGTAAGAGGAAGTAAATGGAAAGAAAGGGGAGGGAGGGAGGGAGGGAGGGAGAGAGAGAGAGATTAACAAAATAGAGAGAGTAGATAGTGATTGGAAAGAGGGGATATGAAGAGAGAGGGGAGAGATCCTCTGTGTTTCTACAGCCTCCTTAATTTTCCCTATCCTCTCAATTTCAACAGAAAGAACTGACAGGTTTTTTTCCTGTTAAATTGGGATGTAAGCATATTTGTTTTGAAATCGTAAAGATAAAAATAAAAAGAACTGTTTGGATTCCAATGTGTATTTATTTTCAGATCTCCATTGAATTTTTCCAAGATAATTCCATTTGGACATATACCAACAGAGAAATCTTAGCAAACTAATTTGTTATGCGTCAAACGATTGATTGTATATTATTGATGGTATTTTAAATAGCTAAGGTAGGCCCAGGCACATGGTGGTGCCCCCTTTATATCCAGCGGCTTGGGAGGCCAGAGTGGCAGAGTCATCAGAGTCAGTCCATGTCTACATAGAATAAGTTCGCAGGCTACAACGGGGCCCTGTCTCAAACAGACAAAAAAAACAAAAAATAAAAAAAAACAAAAAAAAGAAATAGCTAAGGTAAGCCAGGTGTGGTGGCATATTGCCTTTGGATCCACAAACTCAAGGAGGCAGGGTACAGAGGATCTCTGTGGAGTTCGAGAGGCACCCTAGTTTACATTGTGATTCCAGCAGCTGGGGGGGATACAGGGAACCCTGTCTCAAAAAGGACCCCCCCCGCCATATCCCTATAGCTAAATAAATATAAATAAAAAGGCAATTTTTTGGCTCCCAAGAATTGACGTATATCTATTGCACAATCTAAGCATGTATATCATAATAGCATTGTAACATTCTTCTGCTGCTTAAGGAACCCATGACATCTTCAGGATATAACTATATAATTTTTAATTTTATGGATGTTATGCATTATTCCAGTGCTTAAGATACCTTTAATATTTTGACATATTTCAAGTTGGTTTTCTTTGTTATTTTAAATATTTATAGAAAAATATAATCTAATATATTATTGGCATGTTAATTAATGCATATTTTCTGATTAATATATTTAAATGCTTAATGTAAAATTTACCTTACTTATGCTGACAGTAAATCTGTGAGATAAATGTCACTATTGCCACCTGACAGATAACTACATTGACACTCATGGGAATTAAATGAATTGTTGATAGAACCATAATTTAATCCATATTTTTCAATCCTGAAGTTCATTCTCTTTTTCATTGTGTCTACTATCTCTAATGAAACTATTTAAATAGCTAAGGTAGGCCAGGCATGGTGGTGTACACCTTTAACCCCAGCACTTGGGAGGCAGAGGCAGAGTTCAAGGCCAGCCTGGTCTACATAGAGTTCCAGAACAGCTGGGGCTGGAGGGAGACCTGTCCAAAAGAACCAAAAAAAAAAAAAAAAAAAAAAATAGCTAAGGTAAGCCAGGTGTGGTGGCATATTTAATAGAAATACTTGGAAGTTGCAATTTAAAGTAATTAGGATATTTGTACTGAATGAAATGAATTTATGTCACAAGGCAACTATTATGATGCATTTTATTTAGTAAGTTGTTTGCTTTTATGACATATTTCCCTGCAAGATTTTATTTAACGGATGCTACTCTGAGTTGTGCTCATAGCACAAGGCCTCAATTTGTTTCATATGAGGGATTTGGGTTCCTGGTTGGAAACAATATTGATTTTCCTAACGCTGAGCCAATTGAAATTTCACACTTTTCTCATTTTTTGAAAAGGACTTTGTATATTATTATAGCTTTTGAGTACAGTTTATTGTCGTCACTGACACCCTATCTCCCCTTCCAACTCTTCCTGCATTCCCCAAATGCCACCTGCCAAATTAATGAGTCTCTCTCTCTCTCTCTCTCTCTCTCTCTCTCTCCCCCTCCCTCCCTCCCTCCAGAGTGCAGTTAATCTTGCCCTTATTTTCATGTGTTTAGTGCTGACCACTTAGGACTGAGGTCTTATCCCTGAAAAAGAAAGGAAGAAAGAGCTTGTCTCCCTCTCAGCAGCCACTGGCTGTCTGTAGCTCTTCCTCTAGAGGTGGGGCCTTGTGGAATTTTTCTCCATCCATGTTGGCATGTTGACTGGTGTGTTCTTTGCAGACCTTGTGCAGGCAACCATGTTGTTTGGAGTTCATGTGAGCAAAGGGCCTGTCCTGTCCAGAAGGCGTTATTGTGGAGCAGTCGTCCTGGTCCTCAGGCTCTTGTAATCTCCTACCCCTCACTGAAGTACTCCCTGAGCTTTATGTGTAGGGGTTACACTATGGGCTGGGTGCCCCTTGGCCACTTATTCGCTGCAGTTTGACTGGTTGGTGATCTCTCTAACAGAAACTTTATTTGATGCACTGTGAGAGCTGCACTTATCTAAGCAGATGAGTATTTATAAGGCAGCTGAAACTATATTACATTATAAGAGGGTAGTAGTAGGTTCTTCTCTAGTGCTTATGATCTCTGCAGTTTCAGGTTCTTGGCTAGATTTACAGTATCAGGCACAAATTCCCTCCAGTGGAGCAGGCTTTTGGTTCACTTAGACAAATCCTGGTTAGTTCTCCCCCCTGCTCCCCCCCCCATGACACAAGTGCTACTATTGAACTATTGGAGATATCTTGCCAGTCTGATTATTATTGTGGTTCTCAGGCTTTATAGCTGGGTAAGACTCTTTTTTATGTTCTTTTTTTATTATATGTAGGTTCTTTTAAAATTTTTTTTAATTTATTTTGTATGCGTATGAATGTAATGTCTGCATGTAGGTCTGTGCACCCATGTCGTGCAATACCTCGGAGGTCAGAAGAGGGTGTTGGATTCCCCTGGAACTGGAGTTAAAGATGGCTCTCAGCCACCATGTGAGTGCTGGGGATTGAACCCAGGTCCTCTGTAAGAGCAGTCAGTGCTCTTAACCACTAGGCCATCTCTCCAGTCCCTTATGTTCTTTTATATTGACATTTTGTATATTTCATATATCATTTTTCAGTCCAATTTGGATACATTCCCTTCTTCCTGCCTCTCCCCCACCCCAGTTTAAGCATTCTGCCATACATGTCTTGCATCTTTCGGTCTTTCTGAGGATTGTTTTCTGCAGAAGCTTGTTGTTTTGGGAAGAATTTAACTGTATCAGTCAGCCCTATATGGGTGGGTAGGACTCTTGATAACGTTTGTCCCTTGGCAGTTTGCACAGCTTCTTCTAATATAAGAGCTATCCCTGAGTGAGGAGGCTTTCAGGGCAGTAGTAGTTTGATTTGTTCAAGTGAGTAGTGCCTTCAACAATAGGGTCTTCATGTTCTGGCAGACCACCAAGAACAATGGCAATATCCTATCTTGTTTCAAGGGGTCTCTGCAACCTGGAATACAACAACTCAAAGGGAGGTGTCCTAGTTTGTCTTCCATTGCTGTGACAAAACACTCTGACCGACACCAACTTGGGGACAAAAGGGTTTATTCAGCTTACATCTCCTGGGTCACAGGTCATCACTCAGGGAGCCCAAGGCAAAAACTCAGGGCAGGAACCTGGAGGCAGGAGCTGAAGCACAAACCATGGAGGAATGCTGTTCACTGGCTTGCTCTCTCTGGCTTGCTCTCTTGGCTCATGTCCAGCCTGCCTTCTTATACCATACACAACCACCTGCCCAGGGTGGCACCACTCATTGTGGGCTGGGCCCTCCCACACTGCTCGACCTTCAAGACAATACTCCACAGATGTGGCCACAGGCCAATCCAATGGAGCCAATTCCCCAATTGATGCTCCCTCAACCCAGGTGTGTCAAGTTGACACTAAAGCTATCCAGCACAATATCAGAAATTGGTACCAGAAGAGTGGGGTACTGCTGTGACAGACCTGACCTTGGAGTTTGGGGGAAGGATTGTGGAGGCATTTGGACTTTGGGCTGGGAAGATCACTGAATGCCTAAAGATCGTGGCTGTGGAACTTGGAGCAATTTTGCTGAAAGAGTTGTAGAAGATTGAGGCCTGGCTTGTGAAGTTTCTAGTTTCAAAGGGGAGCAGAGATCATCAGGACTGTGTAATCTGTGGGTTCTGGTCAGCTGGGGCTGAAGAATCAGCTGTAAGTAACAAGAGACCAGAACCTGAAGTGAAATCTTTGTTGTACTGGGACAATTGATGCTGGTTAGCTGGGGCTGAAAAATCAGCTGTAAGTAACAAGAGACCAGCATCACTGTGGTGAAATCTTCTGGGAAGAATTTCTTCAGGGTCAGCACACAGAAGCTGTGATCCAGAAGGGGCCTGAGCCTCCATCTCAAGCCAGAAGCAGGACTTGGTAATGTGTAAGAGTCTCCTATATGGTTCCGGTGTTGAAATTTGAGGGGGTCACAGAGAGCAGCCGAGGCTTGGCACTGTGAGAGGTCAGGAAAGACCATTGGTGGAAGTGCACCTCGGTTGCAGTGAAGACCCCAGGATTGCAGGGGTCATGGAGAGAAGCTGAGGCTTTGCACCAGGAGAGGTCAGAAGAGACCATTGGTGAAGGTGCTGCCTCAGTTTCAGTAGCGACCCCAGCTTTTTGGAGATGCCGGTACCCTGGGACGACCACCAAGAGCAGCGGTAGGTGTAGAATGGAGTCGGCCTGGGCCTGCGAGATGAGTGTGCCACGGACGGCAGAGTCGGAGAGGGGGAGCTGCCGAGACCCTTTGGAGCCCAGAAGATCGTGAGTGAATCCCAGGTGTCCAGCCTTGAGCTACTTGCTGGACTTAGGTTTTGTTTGAGAGTGCCTGATTCTTCCCTTTGAAATAAGACAGTACTTGTTTTGGATTTTACAGCAGCCCACAGTTAAGAGACTTTTAATAGACTGGACTTTTAAGTGTTTGGACATTTTAAGGACTGTGGGGCTTTTAAGGATGTACTGTCTTAGGTTGTGATTAGTGTTAACATCATACTTTGGGGATAAGAACTGGAAAGGTGGTTGAATAGTGATGTGTGTGTGTCAAGTTGACAAGGGGTCAATTGTGCTGGATAGCTTTAGTGTCAACTTGACACACCTGGGTTGAGGGAGCCTCAATTGGGGAATTTGCTCCATTGGATTGGCCTGTGGCCACATCTGTGGTGTATTGTCTTGATTGTTGAGCAGTGACAGTATAAGAAGGCAGGCTGGGCATGAGCCAGAGAGCAAGCCAGTAGAGAGCAAGCCAGTGAACAGCAGTCCTCCATGGCCTGTGCTTCAGCTCCTGCCTCCAGGTTCCTGCCCTGAGTTCCTGCCTTGGGCTCCCTAAGTGATGAACTGTGACCCAGGAGATGTAAGCTGAATAAACCCTTTCGTCCCCAAGTTGGTGTCAGTCAGAGTGTTTTGTCACAGCAATGGAAGACAAACTAGTACAGGAGGTATCCCTTGCCAGACATGTTTTTTTGTTGTTTTTTTTGTTTTTGGTTAGATAGTCTATTGTTCCTGGTGGGCATTATTCCACTGTGTCAGCTAACTGCATTAGAGTATATATTACATATATATTTTAAGTAAGTTTATAAAATAATAGGTTTCCTTCCGGTGTTTCCAAACATCCTTGGTGTTATTTATCCCTGTTCTTTCCCCTCCAAATATGCACTGCTTTTCTCCTTTTCTCCTTTATAGCACTTATGTCCTCCTAGCCCACTCTCTAGAGCCCTTTTTCTCCCCTTCCCCAATGGTAGGTTTCTATTTTCCTGTGCCCAATAATTGATAGATGCAACCTCATAAAAGCCTTGGGAGCTGATGTTTGAATCCCTAGCCTTTGTTGCATAGAGGCTGCTGGTGCATGCCAGAGCAGCTGGGGCGCAGGCTAAGCAAGCAACACGCCCTCCCCCCCAACTAGAACTCCACAGGGAGGTTCCAGTAAGTCCTATAACCAACCTAGAGGAACTGGCTGGCAGCAGAGGGAGTACAGTGCTCAGAAGGTGTCATCTGGGTTGTTACCCACCCACTTCTTGTGGAAGAGAAAGGGAAGAGTGAATTATACCTTCCAATACATAACCAAAATTGAAGGTTGAAACCTAGACAAGTCAACACTCCATAAATAAGGAGAATACAATGAAGGCACCTCAAGGAATCAAGGAAAGCAATCCTTCAACATGGTGAAGAGGCATTAAAGATTTGCATCAGGGCTGGAGAGATAGCCTAGCGGTTAAGAGCACCAACTGCTCTTGCAGAGGATCCGGGTTCAATCCCCAGCACCCACATGGCGGCTAAGAAATGTCTGTAACTCTAATTCCACGAGAACTCCAGTTCCAGGGGAATCTGAGACCCTCTTCTGACCTCCGCAGAATTGCACGACAGGGATGCACAAACCTACATGCAGACAGGACATTCATACACATACAAAAATAAATAAAAAAATAAAGATTTGCATCAGATTACAGGCAAAAGGCAAACCACATGGTGAGAGTGCAATGAAAGAACAATATGGGAAAAGGACAGAATAACTCCACACCAAACTTTTCTTGTGGAGGACTCCAACAATAGGATCTCCCTAGAGGTAGCCCAGGACACAAACCATAGAATAACAATCATAGATATATTCAAAGAAATCATAGAACTAAGGGGAGAGAATGAAAAATTCAGAAAGGACCTAGAGGGAGACAATGACAAACTTTCACTAAAAGGAGAAAATGACAGAGTCCGGAAAGAGCTAGAGAGAGAAAATGACAAACTTCAGAAGGAAGTGGAAACACTGAAAAGATTCCATGCCGAAATGAAAAAGGAAACCAAGGAGCAAAAGAGGAGTTGCAAGAAAAGATTGAGAAGCTCCAAAAGGAAGTGGAAATACTAAAGAAAACACAGGATGAAATGAAAAAGGAAATTAAACATTCATCCAATCAAAAGGAAAGAATGGGAAGAAGCCTCAGAAGGAAAGAATGGGAAGAAGCCTCAGAAGCAGAATGGAGGAAGCAGAAAAAAGAATATCAGACCTAGAAGATAACACAGAACAACTGAGAAGCTCAAGTAAAGACTATGAAAAATTTAAAAATACACCAGAGTGGAACAACCAGGAAATGTGAGACACTATGAAAAGATCAAACTTCCTCATCATAGGGATAGAGGAAGGAGAAGAATCCCAAGAAAATGGTATTGATCAGATAGATTGTCAACAGAATAATAGATGAAAATTTCCCCAAAGTAAAAAAAAAAGACAAACCCATACAAATACAAGAAGCACATAGAACACCAAATAGACTAGACCAGAAAAGAAACTCCCTTCACCATATCAGTTAAATGCTAGACGCCCAAAACAAAGACAAAATTCTGAAAGCCACAAGAGAAAAACAACAAGTTACATATAAGAGGAAACCTATCAGAATTACAGCTAACTTTGCAGTGCAAACTATGAAAGGAAGAAGAACGTGGACCGAAGGATTCCCAGTGCTAAATGATTGTAAATGCCAACCCAGGTTACTATACCCAGAAAAAAATGTCAATTCTAGTTGAAGGAAAGAGAAAAGTCTTCCATTACATAAACAAGATGAAAGAATACATATCTGGAAAACCAACCCTTCAGAGAATACTTGAAGCAATTCAAAGGACAGAGGAGAGGAACAACTACCCCCAGACACCTTGAAAGAGAAATTAATAAAAGCAGAACTGTGGAAGTAGAAACCTATACCAAAAATGCAAATGGATAATAAGGTGAAAGGAAGCAAAACACATCTCTCAATTATAACCTTAAATATTAATGGACTAAACTCCCCAATCAAAAGGCATAGACTGGAAGAATAGATTAGGGGACAGAATCTGTAGATATGCTGTCTACAAGAAACCCATCTCACCTCAAGGATAGTCACCAACTTGTGAAAGGATGGAAAAAATATTCCAAGCAAATTGTACCATAAAGAAAGCAGAAGTTGCTATTTTAATATCAGAAAAAATAGACTTCAAAGAAGAAGCAATTAGAAGAGACAAAGAGGGCTATTACCTTCTTATCAAAGGGAAAATTAACCATGAAGACTTCACAATCATAAATATATATGCACCAAACTCTGGTACACCAATCTTTATAAATACAACTCTACAGGCCCTCAAGGCACAGATTAACCTCAGCACACTTATAGTAAGGGACTTCAATACCCCATTGAGTCCTTTGTACAGATCAACTGGACAAAGAATAAACAGAGAAACATCTGAACTGAACAATACAATACAGCAAATGGACCTCACAGACATCTTCCAAAATTGTACTTCAGATATAAAACTTGAGATCTTAGTAAAAAGACAAAAAGAAAAAGAGAGAGCACTGTTGTTTGTCCTGTCTTCAATTCTTACTAGCAAATGGATTTACTCTGTGGCTGCCACTGCTTTTGCCACTCTTCAAAGACATGAGACACAGCTTTTTAATCCTCCAATATGGACTGAAGACTCATGTCTCTCCAAGAATCTTCCAAACCCTCAATGCCAGATGGGGACTACTGTGATATCCAGCTTGTGGACTAAGTAGCTAAGGGGATTTCAGCCTTGTCAGAGTATAGACTGCCATTGTTGGACTCCCCGGGCTGTATCATGGATGCCAGTGCAGGGGGATCAAGACAGAATGTGTGCTTAATGGACTTCATTTTGGGGGACCATGGGAGGGAAAGACCCCAGTGTGGAGCACAAGGGCAGGATTGATGGTTGTTTGGGCTTGCCAAGGAAGAACCTTTGAGCACTTCCTTAAGGAAAACAAGACATCTTTTAGCAAAAAAAAAAAAATCCTCCAATTCATGTGATATGAGTATATATATATATATATATACATATATATGATATGAGTATATATATAATATATATATAATATATATGTATATATATATNACAAAATGAGACTAAATACATAACAGAAACTATGGACAAAACCAACACGACATCTTTCAATAACTTTAAACATCAGGGGGCTCAACTCCCCAAGCAAAAGACAAAGGTTAACCGAAAAAAAAAAAAAAAAACAAAAAAAGAAACAAACAAAATCACTTTTTGTTGTCTACAAAAAACATCTTGGCTGGGAGATGAGGCAAAGATTAAAGGCTAAGGCTAAGAACCAAAATGTCAAAGCAACTCATCTTACAATTTAAGGATATCACCTTAGAGGGAAAGGATGGGAAAAATAACCCAAGCAAATGGGACTAACGAGTGTTTCTATCCTAATATCTGACAAAAAATAGAGACTCAACGAAAATTAATAAGCAGAAATAAGAAAAATCTTCATTCTGATCAAGGAAACAATCCATCAAGAAGACAATACAATTTTGAATATATGTGGACCAAACTCTGGCACACCCAATTTCATTAAAGGAATACTATTGGACTCTAAGACGTAGAGTAACCCCAAACTCCAGAACAACAGATTACCTCAAATACCCAATTTCCTAGTAGACAGGTCATCAAGACAAAGAATAAACAGAAAAAGCCTCAAAACAATTAATAATACCTCACATCATTGGGATATAACCTATAGACGAAGTCAATCCAAGTACCAAAGAAGACACATTCTACTACTCAGCATCCCATGGAAATTTCTCTAAAACAGACCACATATTGGGACAAAAAAAATCTGGGCTGGAAGATGGCCTAGAGGTTAAGAAGTGCCGACCGCTCTTGCAGGGAACCCGGGTTTGATCCCAGCACCCACATGGCGGCTAGAGAACCATCTGTAAACTCCAATTTCCAAGAGAACTCCAGGATCCAGGGGAATCTGGACACCTCTCTGACCTACGTGTATTGCATCGACACGGGTCACAAATCCGACAAATGCAGACAGTACATTCATACACATAAATAAATAATAAAAAGAAAATAAATCGTGGCAATATAGAAAAAATGAAATTAATTCCATGTATACTATCTAACCACAAAAAATGCAACAAGCTTAAATAAAAAAACAAAAGAGTCTCTAGTAATTATACTGAGGGAAATCAAACACACTAATGAATGATGAATGGGTCAAAGAAAAAAAATTCAAAAAGAAGTAAATTATTTCTTGAGTTAAGTAAAAATGAAAACACAGCAAAACCAAACCTCTGGAGCACACTAAAAGCAGTCATTAGAGGAAATTTCATAGCACTAAATACTCACTTTTTTAAAAATAGAATTCAGAATCTGGGCAAACAAGAAACAAGAAGCCAAATCTAAATGCAGCAGATGAGAAGAAATAATGAATACAATAACAGAAATCAATGACATGAAACAAAGAAACAATAACAAATACCAAGCATATGAATGAAAGAGATATTCTTTGAAAAGATAAATGGAATAGGGGCTGGAGGAATGGCTCCGTGGTTAAGAGGTCCAAAGGCGCTTGCAGTAGAACCCGTGTTCAATCCCGCACCCACATGTGGCTAAGAGCCATCGGTAAGTAAGCGTGATGGCATATTGTCGTTAAATACTAGCACTCGGGAGGCAGAGGCAGGTGGATCTCTTGAGTTCCAGGGCCAAGCCCCTGATCTACAGAGAGTGAGTTTCGCAGGCCATCTGGGGCTATAGGAGACCACTGCCCGTCAAAAAAAAAAAAAAAAAAAAAAAAAAGATAAATGAAATCGATAGACTCTTAAACCCAAGCTAACCAAAAGAAAGAACAGGCTCAAATCAACAAAATCACAGGTGAAAAGGGAAAAAAACACGACTACAGACAATCAAAGTAAGTTCATATAATTATAAAGGAGTACGTTAATAAGGGTCTGCAATTCTATTATATTAGAAAATCTAAAAAAAAAAAATGTAAGGCAATACATATGTGGAATATACTGGGTTTAAGATTTAGAAAAGAAAAAAGGTTAATTTTTAAAAGTCATACATAATGGGGCTGAGAGATGGTTCAGCGGTTAAGGAGCTCCGACTGCTCTTGCAGAGGACCCGGTTCAATCCCAGCACCGCACGTGGTGGCTGAGAACCATCTTTAACTCAGTTCCAGGGAATCCAATGACCTCTCTTTTCTGATCTCTGCGCATTGCACAACATGGGTGCACACCAACCTACACGCAACAGTACACTCATACACATAAAAAAAAAAAATAAATAATAAATACTAATGAGTTTTTATAATAAGATATATAAAACCTTCCTGTAACCTTTTCTGAACCCTATCTCAGGACATAATGGATTTTTTTATTGAGCTTTTGGGTTTGTGCATTTCATACAACCCTTTCCCATCAAATTTAGACCCAGTTTCCCCATCCATGCCCCCAACCCCACCAGAGTTCATGCATTCTCCCATACAAGTTAAGTCCTGTCCTTGCCATCTTTTCCTTAGTCTTTTTTTTTTATAACCTTTTCATTAGAAGTTTTACTTTTTGGTCAGAGATCCTTTGTTGTTCCCTTTAAAAGTTTTGATATTCCCTAAAAATGCTATATACAATCCAAATATTACCATAATGACAAGAAGATTTGGTGCTACGATCCAAAAATGAGAGACTCCGTACATCCTTGTATTTTAATACAACAAAGTAGACTTCAAATTAAAACTAAGTCAGAAGAAATGAAGACGGTCACTACATTCTTATCTTTAGGAACAATGAACCATGAAGATTTCATGATCCAGAGTATATACGCACCAAACTTTCATAAACACAATTCTACAAGGACTTTAAGGCGACGATTAATCCCAACACACTACTAGTAGGGGACGTCAATACCCCCACTGTGCCCATGAGACAGGTCAACTGGACAAAGAAAAACAGAGAGACATCTAACTGAACTATACAATACACCAAATGGACCTAACAGACATCTACCGTACCGAAACTCCACCAAGCACCAAAGAATATACCTTCTATGAGCACCCCATGGAACAGTCCCAAAATTACCACATACTGGGACACAGGAAAATCTCAACAAGTACAAAAAAATTGAAATAATTCCATGCAATTCTATCAGACACAATGCAATAAAACTCAAAATCAAAACCAGAATAAGGCCTTACTATCTAACAGACTAAAGAATACAATCCGAATAATGAATGGGTCAAGGAGAAATAAAGAAAGAAATAAAGTATCGCTAGAATTAAATGAAAAGGACAATACGACATAACAAAACCTATGAGAAACTGTAAAAGCAGTCCTAAAAGGGGAAATTTATAGCCCTAAGTGCCTCCATTAAGAAAACAGAAAGGGCGGAGAGATGGCCTAGCGGTATAAGAGCGCCGACGGCTCTTGCAGAGGACCAGGTTTGATCCCCCCAGCACCCACATGTGGCTAAGAACCATCTTTAACTTCCAGTTCCATGGATCGATGCCTCTTCTGACCGCTGAGGCATTGCATGACAAGGGGGCACAGACCTCATGCAGACAGTACAATTCATACACATACAAAATAAAATAAATTAATAAAAAAAAAAAAAAAATTTTAAAAAAAAAAATAAATGAAAATTTAAAAAAGGAAACAAGAAAACAGAAAGAGCACAAATAAACGACCTAACACTGCAACTAAAAACACTGGAGAGACACAACAAAATGAATCCTAACCCAACAGACAAGAAAAAAATAACAAAAGCCAGTAAAACCGCTACCAAAACAGTAAACTTCTACTTCTGCATCAAAAAACTTAAAGAGACTGAGAAAAAGATGCAAAACATTTTTTTTTTTTTTAATGCATGAGTTCTGATAGAGTTGGGGCATGGAAGGGAGAATGGGTCCCTAAATTTGACTAAGAAGTGTTGTACGAAATGCACAAAAAGTTCAATACAAAGTTTTTTTTTTTAAAAAAGAAAAAATAACAAAATCAGAGCGTGAAAATGAAACAAACAACAAAAAAAAAATACAAAAAAAAAAAATCAAATGAATTTCAAGGGCTGTTTCTTTGAAAGGATGAACAAGATTGATAGAACTCTAGCCAAGTTACCAAGACAAAACAGATTTTTAATACAAAATAAGACACTGGGTAATGTCTACATGTGCTCCATGAGAGAATATTACCTTACCGAAGGAAATATGAATTTTTAAATCAATGGATTTTTTTCATTCTTTAAATACTTCTGTTAGCGTTATCTACAGATTTTTATAAATACTAATAAACCTTTAGAAATAAGTTAAAATAAAAATAATTATAAAAATATTAGGTTAAAAGTATATCCTCGCCTCTAAAAAAAAGAAATTTCGCCTGTTTTAATTTAATAAAATTTCTATTTTATTAATTCTTCATACTATCTATGCCATTTGATTTTGCGCAGCTTTCTATTGTTCCAATCTTTCCATGGGTATATTTATGATGTAGTCTACTGAGTTGCAATTTATCATGAAGCCTCTATAATATTATACACACATAGTCAACACATTCTTTGATTGCTCAGGTCCATAATTCTTGAAGTTTAAGTATACCATAATTTGTAGTTAAACTCTTACTAGGAACTTATATAAGGTTAAAGGTTATTACCTTACGAAATCCTTAATTCATTCACTATCAACCCATTCCTTATATTCCTGATACATTAAAAAATCGGATAAGCAGATAGATAGATAGATAGATAGATAGATAGATGATAATAGATACTGATAGATACATAGATATTCTCTTTTTAAGTTAGTAACTGTTATACTGACATGAATATGATATGAATATGATTTGATTCAAAATAGGAGATTATAATTTAAGCACAATATATAGGCTTCAGTAAGTCAGTAGCCTCTGTTTGAGTCTATGAAAGAATATCTGCTATCTAATGGAAAAAGTTTTTGAACAATAATAATATCTGACATAATCTGTTTCAACTGTGGTCCATAAGATACCTCTATCAGAAGCCCATTACTAAACAGGCATATTTTGGGCTCTACTCACAAAACAGTGTCCCTAAGAGTAAAGATCATAAATAATCAGGTATACTAAAAAATGATTATTCTTTTTTACACTGTCTTACATGCCATGTTGTGGTTTTCTAGCTAATCAAAGGCACCTTATTTGTTCATTACACTTGTTGAAGAAGCATATAAGGCTCATTTTTAGATGCACTTCACTGTAAAACAGAAAGCTATACAAGGTCATTTTGCAAAAATGGAAGAGAAATATTGGTTTAGCAATTTAACAGCGCTTGATATTCTGGCAGAAAACCCTCTATTGGGTTTCCAGGAGCGGCACAATGGATAACAAACTACCTCTCACTCATGAAATTTTGTTAACATTTATTTAGCCAGAGTAAAAATTACAGATACACTGATAAATCACACCAAGCGACGTTAGGGGGGGTACATGTGCAATTTAGGGCTAAGAAGGAAGGGCGATTATTGACCCGATCACCGGGGGGAGGGGACGCCACCTCGCGCGCGGTCATTAGTTTCGGATCAACGAGGACGTTGTGTCGCAAATTGCGAGCGTGTACCGGAAAGGCGACGAACACGATAAACAGAGAGTGAGGAGAGGAGAGTCGGGGGGGGGAGGGAGGCGTGGAAGGCGGAGAAAACGTGCGCTGTATATGGGATCAAACGAATCCGGCGTCAGAGTGCAGAATAAAATACACCACGGTGTGGTGTTATCTAGAGACTCACTCGAGCGGGAAGAAACAAGGATGATACAGAATGGTCCCTCATGTATGGCGGGGGGTAAAAGACAATATAAAAAGGTCCGCGGCGAGAGAGGAGCCGAGGCCACTAGCGCAGCAACGTGCGCTAGGCCAAGGTAATCATATATAGTCACCAAAACAACATGGGTGAATTGATGAAATCTGGTCCCTTGACTCCACCCTATAGTTAGGTATAAAACAACTGTCTCCCCTTCTGGAGACTTATACGCTAAAAAAAAGGGGGGGGGGGAGACAGAAAGACAGAGAAAAAACCTTTTCGTCAAAACCCTTGCCAATTCAAATCTTAAAACTACTATGGGAAAAGATTTGTTTGGTCCAACAGGAAAACAGTCCACCAACTTAACGGCTGAGAAAAAAAGATACAGCCTTGCATTGAGAGTAGGATACCAAAAAGTGGCAACGGAGAGGCTGACCCGTCTGAACATAGAAAGGAAGAAAAACCTGTCAGATGGCCATAAACAACATCGAACCCCTCTGTGGAGCCTACTGGTAACAACTATGTTTAATGAGTCCTAATGAAAACTTACCTTCTAGGTGACAAAAGTTATGAGATAAGACTTTCTTGCCTTCCCCCCCAAGAACAAGGAGAAATATGAGGAAGATGAGGTCGTTCCCCAACTGTAATTGGAGACAACGATTGTAGAGTAATCCTCTATAAAACTGGTAAAACTGCTTTCGTTAATTGGCTAATAGACATGGAACTGTGAAAAGGAGTATTATCCTCTGTTCAGAACCAATATAATACTAAAGTCCGAGGGCTATGCACGCAGGCAAAATATATAAGGCAGGAGCTCTGACATCAGCAATGGGATTGTTCTACCAGGTGGAATGTTGGCCAGGGGATCCAAGGCCCCACAAAAGGTAAGGGCTCCTGCCTCTAAGTTGGGATACCTGCAGGAGAGAGGCAATAAGACCCTGATGCCGAAGACCTGACATTAACATGGGAGGGATGTTGAGACCGCACATGCAAGTGTAAATCAGTTGGCCTCTGGAATGCAAGAGAGTGTTACCAAAGCCACTCACCAATAAAGCAAATACGGGTCCACCTGAGTCAAGCAAGACTGCCACGCCACCGTCAGCACCAGCTACCACCTCATCTGCATGGAAGAACTGTGCAGCAGAGGCAGCCATGGTGCCGTGTATAGCCCAAAATCTAATGGGCTATTGGCTCTCTCCCTTGGAGAAATAACCATGGCTGATGCCACAAGCTAAAAAACATCCTCTACAGGTTAGGAAAGATGTTTATAGCCCCAGTAAGACCCGGTCATATTTAACAGGGGGGAAAAATGTGAATTCTGGATTAACATATCCAAACATGTGTCCATGCAAAGTAAACCTACCATAACTATTATGCGGCTTAAATACCTATATATCTAATTGATTGTTCTTCAATTAGTAGGAATCGAAAGGTTATTCTCCTGGACAAACTGTCAGCCCTGAAAGGAAACAGCCAGAATTGACCAGAGTCCCCAAGTCAACAGCTCCAGAAGAGTGGACTGTTGTACTCTCATCCCCTTGTGCCCCTTTTTAAAAAGCCCTATGGAACAACCTGCGGAAGAGGGGGGCGTGGGTAGAATGTAAGGGGCTGTTGATTGGGGTGAATGGTGAAAATAAACAGCAATGTGATCTGGACACTCATTTGATCAACTTGATTGAACAAACAACCTGTCACCCCCCCCATCTAGATGGTGGGGCTGTAAGGGTTTGGGCACAACAGCCTGCAGATAAGGTTTTGCATGAAGGAATTGGCTTGTACTCATGGATTATCACTTATAGCTAAAATGAAAGAAAAAAAAACTGAGAGAAAGATGCAGGACAGTTATGGCAGAATGCATGATCTGGGATGGGGGTGGGGGTGGGGGCGAAGGAAGGAAATAAGCCTGAACTGAATGAAAAAAAAAATGTAATGAAATGCACAAAGCATCAATAAAAACTAAATTAAAAAAAAAAGAGGAAGGTTGATATTATAATGGGAAGGTTTTTCAAAAACAAAGAGAGAGCTACCATATGAGCCAGCTATACCATTCTTGGGCATATATTCAAATAACTCTGTATTCTACTACAGATAATGCTGCAAGATTCATGTTTATTGCCACCGTATTCATAACAGCAAATAAATGGCATAAATCTAGATGTCCATTGACAGAGAAATGGCATATGCACACAAAGGAATTTTATTCATTTGTAAAGAAAAACAAAGTTACTCAATTTTCAGGAAAATGGATTGTTCTGAAAATTGTTATATTAAGTAAGGTAGCCCAGACTAAGAAAGAAAATTCTTCATATTCTCTCACATACAATACTTGGTTTCTAATTTTCCTACAAGAGTGAGTGTATATAGAGACCAGGAACCCACAAATGGGCCCAGATAGAGGGAAAAATGTGTAGTAGCGTAAATGAGAAATATCCCCCATAGGCTCATGTATCTGAACTCTTGGTTTTTTTTCGCCCTGCAGCGTGGTGCGGTAAGCAGAGGTTTTTAGGAGGTGTGGCTTTGTTGGAGGAAGCATGTCGCTGGAGGTGGGCCTTTGAGAGTCACGAAAGCCGCATTCATCACCACTTCAAAGTTCCTTCTCTCGCGTCCTGCATGTGTTTAAAGATGTGAGCTCTAGACTTTCTGCTCTGACCTCCTGCTACTGTGCTTCTCCCATCAATATGGACCCTCCCTTTGGAACTGTAAGCACAAATAAAACTTTTTCCTTAAAAATTGACTTGGTAGTATACCGACAGCAAGAGAAACGTAGTTAACACAAGAGGCTTTAAGGAAGAGAGTGAGGAGGCTCAGAATACATGAGGCAGGAAAGTGGAAAGCGAGATACAGGAGTATATGGGTGGAAGGATACAGTGAAGGATATGGGGGAGAAGAGCAGGTGAGGATAATATAATAAAAGTATGTTTAAAAATGTCATAATGAAGCAAGGCATAGTGGCACATGCATTTAATGCCAGCACTTAGGAGGCTCAGCGCAAGCAGATCTCTGGGAGCTCAAGGGCAGCCTGGTCTACATATTGGGAGTTCCAGGAAGCAGGGGCTAGAGGGGGAGACCCTGTCTCAAAAGATGGAAAAAAAAAGTCATAATGAAACCTGCTATTGTGGCTAAGTAAAAATAAATTTTAAATTGAAAGGCGAAACACACACTATGTGTTTATCCCTATCAGAATATAATGAATTTCACCAAAGGAACCCCATTAGTACTTACCTCAGTCATTTTTTAATGTAATTTTAACATATGAAGAGGAATTTCAACACTCCCAGAGGTTTTCACATATTCCTTAATTTACTTCAGTGCCATTAGATAAAAGCATTCATAATAATGACATTTTAGACATATGAGAGCCCATGGGATGGAACAAAGGGAGATATGTTCATACTCCATTCTCTCAATGAACAGAAAAAAAAAAACCCATCCCCTGGATATTTTAAGGAAGGGTTATGTATCGGTTTTTTTTTTTCTGTGACTAAAAATTGAAACATCAGAACAGAAGTATAAAAAGATCCGTTAATATCTTAAGACATTAAAACCCCATAGCTACGTTGAATTAAATATAAGACTGCAAAAGAGGAGCTAAGGCCACTCTGCCTCAGTTTATCATAGCACTGCAACAAATCTGTCTAGAAGAATTACTAAAAAATTTCAGAGAAAGGAATACCTGTTGGAAAGTAAGTTTTGGGGTTCTGAGTCCCATTTGTTGTGACAATGGAAGTCTTTTACTATTTTATTTGCTTGGGCTTTCATGTTCTGCTGTTGTTTATCTATTTATTTTTTCCAAAGCCAATTTTTTTTTTAAGTTTTGCATTTCATACAAAATTCCCAATCAAAATCTAGACCCATTCCGCCTTTCTGGCCCCACCCACCCACCAAGCTCTCATTCATTCTGCCAAACATGTTTCATATTTTTCTGTATCTCTTTTAAAATTTGGTGCAAGGAAGTTACTGTTTTGGCCAGAAAGTTCAACCTTCTTCAGTCAGTTCTTTGGCCCAGTCTTTTGTTTGTTGTTGTTTTCTGGTTTTTGTTCGTTCCTTCCAATTTGCATGCACTCTAAAATATGCCAATTATCAAGATTATTGACATCTAGGTTTTAGCATCTTCCAGCTGTAATTTCTTTTTTTTTTTTTTTTCTTTATTTTTTTTTTTTGTAAGTGTCTGGTTTCCATAAGGAAGTGGTTGAAGGCTCTCCTCTTGCAAGCCCAAACAACAATCAGTCCTGCCCGTTGTTCCACACTGGGGCCTTCCCTCCCGTGGTCACCAAATGAGGTCCAAAGCACTGGCATCCTGTCTTGATCGTCTTGTATTGTCTCTGTGATACAGCCTGGGGTAGGCCAACAATGGCAGTCTAGATACTCTGAAGAGGCTGAAGCCCTAGTAACTGCTAGTCCACAAGCGGGATGTCTCAGCAGTCCCCATCCGGGCACTGAAGGTTTGGAGGTTCTTGGACAGACATGAGTCTTCAGCCATACTGGAAGCGTTTGAAAGGCTGTGTCTCATGTCTTTGAAGGATGGCAAAAGCGTGGCGCACACAGGGTAGTTGCACTTGCCAGTAAGAGCTGAAGACAGCAAAAACAACAGTGCTCTTTTTTTTTTTAACTTTTTATTTTTACTTAATTTTTTTTTTTTTTTTTTTTTTTTTTTTTGGTCTTTTCAAGACAGGGTCTCCCTGCAGCCCCACTGTCCTGGAACTCCATCTGTAGACCAGGCTGCGCTGAACTCACAAAGATCTGCCTGCCTCTGCCTCCCAAGTGCTAGGATAAAGGCATGCGCCACCACACCGCAGATCCCAATTCTTTTATACCTGAAGTAAAATTTCTCAGGTCTTACCAATTATTATTTCTGGTTAACTTTCCTTTTGGATGCTTAAAGCTATACTGTTAACCACGATTAACCAAAGTTTTTTTTTGTCAAGGTCAGTTGAGGATCTGTCCTCAGGATTGGGGAGGTGGGAAGGGAGACCCTGGCTCCTTTGGTTTTTCATTTGTTTTACTTTAATGTTATTCAATTCAAGTCTAAGCTTTGATCTAATCAACAACATTTTGGATATCTATATCCCTTTAGAAACTCCCAACACACCGTTAATGGTAAGTGATTATAGTATCAAATAAGTTTTCTATTATCAGAATCTAATGCATATGACAAAGAAGAAACAACTATATATTTAGGTAACAAATTTTCAAATACATGTCTACTTACAGTGTTCTAGAAGAGAAAAGAAACCTATGTATATATACTAAATGCAAGCACTGTTGCAGAAATGGACATCTATGGTTGAGTGAACGATTCTAATTCATGGAAGAAATAACTCTAAGCCACACAAAGATGATTATTCTCTAATACTATAATAAATGTGAAAAAAATGTGTTCAGCACACAATCTGTTACTTGCTGAAAAATACTGCTCTTTTCCATGGGGATCATATTGATGTTTAGGATTCAGTTCA
Organism: Rhizomys pruinosus; assembly: GCA_009823505.1. NCBI lineage: Eukaryota > Metazoa > Chordata > Mammalia > Rodentia > Spalacidae > Rhizomys > Rhizomys pruinosus. The sequence goes on from VZQC01014421.1 coordinate 3,610,335, forward strand.
CTTGTAACAACTACATTTTCTGTTTTGCTTTAATATGACATTCACTTCCTCTGGCTTCTTTACAAATTTAATTCAAGTTTAAGTTAATGAAGAATAAAATTTCTCTGGCATATATAAGGGTAAAATTAAGAATATTCTGGAAATAATACCTACCTCAGGCCCTGTGATATGCATCAGACCAGAAATAGCAGAAGCAATAGCGTCATAACCAGCACGCTGGGACATAGGTCCTGTCTGGCCATACCCTGAAAGAAAAACAGTCAGTGCCACAGGGTGTGACAGTGTGTCAAAACTATTTACCTCCTGAGATCTTGCCATATTGTTCCTGTTAAGTCTATACAGCCCCTTGAAGGAAGCAGTAAGATTAATCACTGTGTTCTAGGTAGAAAGTCCAAAACTGCTGCCTTGCTGGCCACATGCCACAGGCAGGAACATTTTGTTTGGCCTGTGAGTATTATCAAGAGATTTTATTCCATTTCCACCAAAATAAAAAATTAAAGGATAGTACATAAATAAAAAATTTCTGGCTTTTCTTGAAAAATAAAGAAAACACATCTCAATTAGGCCCATATTTCTCCATAGCAGCAGTCGGAGCTGAGTAACATCCCACCCCTTTACATGAGCACAAGTTCTCTATCTGCCACCAGTCTTCACCACCCCCTCACTCCAGTGGCTTCTGCCTGCCCCATTCATTTAGCTTACCTTCCCAGCCTCGCAAAGCACTAGTTACCCTTCATCTGCATGTGACAATACACAGGTAAAGCAAATCAGTACCCCCTTAGGTTGTTTTTGCATATTTTTTCAAGTAAACAAAGAATCTCTACATACAAATTTTAAAAGGGACGTGTTTCAGGCCTGGTGGTGCACGTGAGTACTTCCAGTACCAAGGAGGCTGAGGAAGGAAGATCGAGAGCTTGAGGCTAGAACTTGTCTTTAAAACAATGGCCATAAAATAAAATTCCCATTTTGTGGGCTTCCTCACGGGTTGATTGTTTCTTTCTACTAATACAAGGTCTTTTTACTTTTTTTCATTAAACCCATTTATTTAGTCACATGACTTGTGTTGCTTAATTTTACAAACATTTTTATTTTTATTAAACTTTTTCCATAAATCATACAATTTTTCAGTCAAATTTAGAGTCACTTCCCTTTCTGTGCTCCCCACCCCACTCGAGTCCCTGCACTCTGCCATACATGTCTAAGAGTCTTTTTCTGAGTCTTCCAGAGTTTTTTTCCAGTTCTTTTATGTTGTTCTTCTAACTATTGCTTAATTGTATATATAAATAAACATATATATATATAAATATATATATATATAATATATATATATTATATATATAAATATATATTTATATATGTATAATATATATAATATAATAATTAATATATATGTATTTATAGATCATATATATACATATATATATTATGATATATATAATATATATATATATAGAATATATAATACATACATATATATATACAATACATATATATAAACAGATATATATGACATATATACATGATATATTATTATATATATACTATATAATATAGTATATTAATATACAATATAATACATATACAACATACAGTACATATCTATGTATATTGGTCTTGGGAAGCTAAGAGATTATTAAAGCAGAAACATTAGCAAAGTTTAATATAGGACAAAGAGGTCTCATGATGTCTACCAAATTTTTCATCAGAAAACAATGCCGGGTACACTGTCATGGATAGGAGGCAATGCCTATTCTAGAGCTCTACATCCACAGACATTTCCCATGAGCCACCTGGCCTCCTCATCCTGGGGTAGGGCTGCCACCTGGGGGCTGTGTGCATCTCTCCACCTCTGATAGTCTCAGAGAGGCCCAAAGAACAGGGATATATATAATATATATATATTATATATTATATATATATATGAAAGCAATACAAGTTAGAGAGAACAACAACAATAAAAGAACTGGAAAAAAACTCTGGAAAGACTCAGAAAAAGACTTAAGACATGTATGGCAGAGTGCAGGGACTCAGGTGGGGTGGGGAGCACAGAAAGGGAAGTGACTCTAAATTTGACTGAAAAATGATGTATGATTTATGGAAAAAGTTTAATAAAAATAAAAATGTTGTAAAATTAAGCAACACAAGTCATGTGACTAAATAAATGGGTTTAATGAAAAAAAAGTAAAAGACCTTGTATAGAGAAAGAAACAATCAAGCCAGTGTAGAGGAAGCCCACAAAATGGGAATTTTATTTTATGGCCATTGTTTTAAAGACAAGTTCTAGCCTCAAGCTCTCGATCTTCCTTCCTCAGCCTCCTTGGTACTGGAAGTACACACGTGCACCACCAGGCCTGAAACACGTCCCATTTTAAAATTTGTATGTAGAGATTCTTTGTTTACTTGAAAAAATATGCAAAAACAACCTAAGGGGGTACTGATTTGCTTTACCTGTGTATTGTCACATGCAGATGAAGGGTAACTAGTGCTTTGCGAGGCTGGGAAGGTAAGCTAAATGAATGGGGCAGGCAGAAGCCACTGGAGTGAGGGGGTGGTGAAGACTGGTGGCAGATAGAGAACTTGTGCCTCATGTAAAGGGGTGGGATGTTACTCAGCTCCGACTGCTGCTATGGGAGAATATGGGCCTAATTTTGAGATGTGTTTTCTTATTTTTCAAGAAAAGCCAGAAATTTTTATTTTATGTACTATCCTTTAATTTTTTTAATTGTTGGAAATGGAATAAAATCTCTTGATAATACTCTACAGGCCAAACAAAATGTTCCTGCCTGTGGCATGTGGCCAGCAAGGCAGCAGTTTTGGACTTTCTACCTAGAACACAGTGATTAATCTTACTGCTTCCTTCAAGGGGCTGTATAGACTTAACAGGAACAATATGGCAAGATCTCAGGAGGTAAATAGTTTTGACACACTGTCACACCCTGTGGCACTGACTGTTTTTCTTTCAGGGTATGGCCAGACAGGACCTATGTCCCAGCGTGCTGGTTATGACGCTATTGCTTCTGCTATTTCTGGTCTGATGCATATCACAGGGCCTGAGGTAGGTATTATTTCCAGAATATTCTTAATTTTACCCTTATATATGCCAGAGAAATTTTATTCTTCATTAACTTAAACTTGAATTAAATTTGTAAAGAAGCCAGAGGAAGTGAATGTCATATTAAAGCAAAACAGAAATGTAGTTGTTACAAGTGAACTGAATCCTAAACATCAATATGATCCCCATGGAAAAGAGCAGTATTTTTCAGCAAGTAACAGATTGTGTGCTGAACACATTTTTTTCACATTTATTATAGTATTAGAGAATAATCATCTTTGTGTGGCATAGAGTTATTTCTTCCATGAATTAGAATCGTTCACTCAACCATAGATGTCCATTTCTGCAACAGTGCTTGCATTTAGTATATATACATAGGTTTCTTTTCTCTTCTAGAACACTGTAAGTAGACATGTATTTGAAAATTTGTTACCTAAATATATAGTTGTTTCTTCTTTGTCATATGCATTAGATTCTGATAATAGAAAACTTATTTGATACTATAATCACTTACCATTAACGGTGTGTTGGGAGTTTCTAAAGGGATATAGATATCCAAAATGTTGTTGATTAGATCAAAGCTTAGACTTGAATATGAATACCATTAAAGTAAAACAAAATGAAAAACCAAAGGGAGCCAGGGTCTCCCTTCCCACCTCCCCCAATCCTGAGGACCAGATCCTCAACTGACCTTGACAAAACAAAAACTTTGGTTAATCTGGGTTAACAGTATAGCTTTAAGCATCCAAAAGGAAAGTATAACCAGAAATAAATAATTGGTAAGACCTGAGAAATTTTACTTCAGGTATAAAAAATTGGGATCTGCCGGGTGTGTGGCGCACGCCTTTAATCCTAGCACTTGGGAGGCAGAGGCAGGCAGATCTTTGTGAGTTCAAGGCCAGCCTGGTCTACAGAGTGAGTTCCAGGACAGCTGGGGCTGCAGGGAGACCCTGTCTTGAAAAGACCAAAAAAAAAAAAAAAAAAAAAAAAAATTGGGATCTTAGTAAAAAGAGAAAAGGTAAAAAAAAAAAAAAAGTATAAAAAAATAAGGCAAACTGTTGTTTTTGGCTGTCCTTTCTGCTCTTACTGGCAAGTGCAACTACCCTGTTGATTTGCCTACTGCCTTTTGCGCCTCAAAGGATGAGACACAGCCTTTCAAACCTTCCCAGTACTGGACTGAAGACGTCTGTCTGTCCAAGAATCCTCCAAAACTTCAGTGCCGGATGGGGACGCTGAGAACTCCAGCTTGTGGACTGAGCGGTTACTAGGGCTTCACCTCTTCAGAGTATAGACTGACATTGTTGGACTAACCAGGCTTTATAACAGAGAACCAGTACAAGAAAATCAAGACAGGATGCGAGTCTTTAGTAGACCTCATTTGGTGACCACGGAAGGAAAGCCACAGTGTGGAACACAAGGGCAGGACTGATTGTTGTTTGGGCTTGCCAAGGAGGAGCCTTCAAACACTTCCTTAGGGAAACCATGACATCTTTCAGCCTAATAAAGAAAAAAAAAAAAAAAGAAATTACAAGCTGAAGATGCTAAAACCTATGATGTCATAATCTTGATATATGCATATTTTGGAGTGCTGCAAATTGGAAGGAACAACAAGAACAACAAGAACAACAACAACAACAAAAGACTGGGCCAAAGAACTGACTGAAAAGGTGAACTTCTGGCCAAAACAGTACACTTCTGCACCAAAAATTTTAAAAGAGACAGAAAAATATGAAAAACATGTTTGGCAGAATGCATGAGCTCTGGTGGTGGGGTGGGGCAAGAAAGGCGGAATGGGTCTAGATTTGATTGGGAAATTTTGTATGAAATGCACAAAGCTTCAATAAAATTGGCTTTGGAAAAAATAAAGTAAAACAAAAGCAGAACATGAAAGCCCAGCAAATAAAATAGTAAAAGACTTCCATTTCAAACAAATGGGACTCAGAACCCCAAAACGTACTTTCAACAGGTATTCCTTCTCTGAAATTTTTTAGTTAATTCTTCTAGACAGATTGTTGCAGTGCTATGATAAACTGAGGCAGAGTGGCCTTAGCTCCTCTTTTGCAGTCTTATATTTAATTCAAACTAGCTATGGGGTTTTAATGTCTTAAGATATAAGATCTTTTATACTTCTGTCTTCTGATGTTTCATTTTTAGTCACAGAAAAAAAAAAAACAAAAAAAAAACCATACATAAAAAAAACAAGGGAAAGGATTTTTTTTTTTCTGTTCATTGAGAGAATGGAGTATGAACATATCTCCCTTTGTTCCATCCCATGGGCTCTCATATGTCTAAAATGTCATTATTATGAATGCTTTTATCTAATGGCACTGAAGTAAATTAAGAATATGTGAAAACATCTGGGATGTGTAAATTCCTTATTCAGATGTTAAAATAAATTAAAAAATGACTGAGGTAAGTACTAATGGGGTTCCTTTGGTGAAATTCATTATATTCTGATAGGGATAAACACATAGTATGTGTTTAGCCTTATCATTTTAAAATTTATTTTCTAATTAGCAACTGAAGTAGTAGGTTTCATTATGACTTTTTTTTTCCATCTTTTTGAGACAGGGTCTCCCTCTAGCCCCTGCTGTCCTGGAACTCACTATGTAGACCAGGCTGCCCTTGAGCTCCCAGAGATCTGCCTGCTGCTGCCTCCTAAGTGCTGGCATTAAATGCATGTGCCACTATGCCTTGCTTCATTATGACATTTTTAAACATACTTTTATTATATTATCCTCACCTGCTCTTCTCCCCCATATCCGCTCCTTCACTGTATCCTTCCACCCATATACTCCTGATTCTCGCTTTCCACTTTCCTGCCTCATGTATTCTGAGCCTCCTCACTCTCTTCCTTAAAGCCTCTTGTGTTAACTACGTTTCTCTTGCTGTGGTAAATACCAAGTCAATTTTTTAAGGAAAAAGTTTATTTGGGCTTACAGTTCCAAAGGGAGGGTCCATATTGATGGGAGAAGCACAGTAGCAGGAGGTCAGAGCAGAAAGTCTAGAGCTCACATCTTTAAGCACATGCAGGAAGCAGAGAGAAGGAACTTGGAAGTGGGATGAGGCTGTGAACTCTCAAAGCCCACCTCCAGAGACATGCTTCCTCCAGCAAGGCTGCCCCTCCTAAACCTCTGCTCACCGCACCACCAGCTGCAGACCAAGAGTTCAGATACATGAGCCTATGGGGGATATTTCTCATTTACGCTACTACACATTTTTCCCTCTATCTGGGCCCATTTGTGGGTTCCTGGTCTCTATATACACTCACTCTTGTAGGAAAATTAGAAACCAAGTATTGTATGTGAGAGAATATGAAGAATTTTCTTTCTTAGTCTGGGCTACCTTACTTAATATAACAATTTTCAGAACAATCCATTTTCCTGAAAATTGAGTAACTTTGTTTTTCTTTACAAATGAATAAAATTCCTTTGTGTGCATATGCCATTTCTCTGTCAATGGACATCTAGATTTATGCCATTTATTTGCTGTTATGAATACGGTGGCAATAAACATGAATCTGCATGCATATCTGTAGTAGAATACAGAGTTATTTGAATATATGCCCAAGAATGGTATAGCTGGCTCATATGGTAGCTCTCTCTTTGTTTTTGAAAAACCTTCCCATTATAATATCAACCTTCCTTTTTTTTTTTAATTTAGTTTTTATTGATGCTTTGTGCATTTCATACATTTTTTCCAATTCAGTTCAGGCTTATTTCCCTTTCCCTTCGCCCCCACCCCCACCCCATCCCGGATCATGCATTCTGCCATAACTGTCCTGCATCTTTCTCTCAGTTTTTTTTTTCATTTTTAGCTATAAGTGATAATCCATGAGTACAAGCATCCTTCATGCAAAACCTATCTGCAGGCTGTTGTGCCCAAACCCCTACAGCCCCACCATCCAGTGGGGGGTGTCAGGTTGTTTGTTCAATCAAGTTGATCAAATGAGTGTCCAGACTACATTGCTGTAGTTTCACCATTCACCCCAATCGCAGCCCTTACATTCTACCACGCCCCCTCTTCCGCAGGTTGTTCCCTAGGCTTAGAAAAGGGGCACAGGTGGATGAGAGGTAAAACAGTCCACTCTCTCTGGAGCTGTTGACTTGGACTCTGGTCAATTCTGGCTGTTTCCTTTCATGGGCTGACAGTTTGTCCAGGAATAACCTTTCGATCCTACTAATGAAGAACAAGCAATTAGATATATAGGTATTTAAGCAGCACTAATAGTTATGGTAGGTTACTTTAGCATAGACACATGTTTGGATATGTTAATCCATGAATTACAATTTTCCCCCCTGTTAAATATGACAGGGTCTTACTGTGGCTTATAACATCTCCTAACCTGTAGAGGATGTAAGCTTGTGGCATCAGCCATGGGTTATTTCTCCAAGGGGAGAGCCAATAGCCAATTAGATTTGGGATATACAGGCACATGGCTGCCTCTGCTGCACAGTATTTCCAGGCAGGTGAGGTGTAGCTGGTGCTGACGGTGGAGTCTTGCTTGACTCAGGGAGACCCATATTTGCTTTATTGGTTTAGTGGCCTTTGGTAACACTCTCTGGCATTCCAGAGGCCATCTGTACACTTGCATGTGTGGTCTCAATACATCCCTCCCATGTTAACGTCAGGTCTTCGGCAGCAGGGTCTTATTGCCTCTCCTCCTGTAGGTATCCCAACTTAGAGGCAAGGAGCCCTTACCTTTTGTGGGGCCTTGGATCCCCTGGCCAACATCCACCTGGTAGAACAATCCATTGCTGATGTCAGAGCTCCTGTATTAATATATTTTGCCTGAGTGCATAGCCCTAGGACTTTAGTATTATATTTGGTTCTGAACAGAGAGTAATCCCTTCCACAGTTCCCATGTCTAGTAGTCAATTAAAGAAAGCAGTTTTACCGGTTTTATAAGAGATTACCTCTACAATAGTTGTCTCCAATTTACAGTTGGGGAGCGACCTCATCATTGTCATATTTCTCCTTGTTCTATGGGTGGGAAGGCAAGGAAGTCTCTCATATCAGAACCTTTGTGGCACCTAGAAGGTAAGTTTCATTAGGACTCATTATAACTAGTTGTTACATGTAGGATCCACAGAGGGGTTCGATGTTTATGGCAATCTGAGGCTTTTCTTCCTTTGAATGTTCAGACGGGTCAGCCTTTCCGTTGCCACTTTTTGGTACATCCTACTCAATGCAAACCTGTATCTTTTCTTTCTCAGCCGTTAAGTTGGTGACGTTTTGTCCTGTTGGAACAAACAAATCTTTTCCCATAGTTAGTTTTAAGATTTGAATTGCAAGGGTTTGATGAAAAGGTTTCATGTCTTTCTGTATCCCCCCCCCTTTTTTTTTAGCGTATGAGTCTCCAGAAGATAGTTGTATTATACATGACTATAGGGTGGAGTCAAGGCACAGATTTCATCAAATTCACCCATGTTGTTTTGGGTGACTATATATGATTAACTTGGGAAGCAAACTTAATTTTTACGTTAAATCATCTTAAAGAGAATGCTACAAGGTGATACTGTACAACAGAGAAATTATAGAGAACATTTGTATGTGTCAATATCAGCCTTCCTTATTAGCCCACAGCCTTCCTTGTGTTATTCTACCTATGTAATTTTTACTCTGGCTAAATAAATGTTAACAAAATTTAATGAGTTAGAGGTAGTTGTTATCCACCTTGTGAGTACTGGGAACCCAATAGAGGTTTTCTGCAAGAATATCAAGCGCTGTTAATTGCTAAACCATATTTCTATTCCTCTTTTGCAAAATGACCTTGTATAGCTTTCTGTTTTACAGTGAAGTGCATCTAAAAATGAGCCTTATATGCTTCTTCAACAAGTGTAATGAACAAATAAGGTGCCTTTGATTAGCTAGAAAACCACAACATGGCATGTAAGACAGTGTAAAAAAGAATAATCATTTTTTAGTATACCTGATTATTTATGATCTTTACTCTTAGGGACACTGTTTTGTGAGTAGAGCCCAAAATATGCCTGTTTAGTAATGGGCTTCTGATAGAGGTATCTTATGGACGACAGTTGAAACAGATTATGTCAGATATTATTATTGTTCAAAAACTTTTTCCATTAGATAGCAGATATTCTTTCATAGACTCAAACAGAGGCTACTGACTTACTGAAGCCTATATATTGTGCTTAAATTATAATCTCCTATTTTGAATCAAATCATATTCATATCATATTCATGTCAGTATAACCAGTTACTACTTAAAAGAGAATATCTATGTATCTATCAGCTATCTATCTATCTATCTATCTATCTATCTATCTATCTATCTATCTATCTGCTTATCAGATTTTTTAATGTATCAGGAATATAAGGAATGGGTTGATAGTGAATGAATTAAGGATTTCGTAAGGTAATAACCTTTAACCTTATATAAGTTCCTAGTAAGAGTTTAACTACAAATTATGGTATACTTAAACTTCAAGAATTATGGACCTGAGCAATCAAAGAATGTGTTGACTATGTGTGTATAATATTATAGAGGCTTCATGATAAATTGCAACTCAGTAGACTACATCATAAATATACCCATGGAAAGATTGGAACAATAGAAAGCTGCGCAAAATCAAATGGCATAGATAGTATGAAGAATTAATAAAATAGAATTATAAAACAGAAATTTCTTTTTTTTAGAGGAGAGGATTACTTTTAAAAATAAATATTTTTATTAATTATTTTTATTTTAAATTATTTCTAAAGGTTTATTAGTATTTATAAAAATCTGTAGATAACAGAGGTATTTAAAGAATGAAAAAAATCCATTGATTTAAAATTCAGATTTCTCTGTAAGGTAATATTCTCTCATGGAGCACATGTAGACATTACCCAGTGTCTTATTTTGTATTAAAAATCTGTTTTGTCTTGGTTAACTTGGCTAGAGTTCTATCAATCTTGTTCATCCTTTCAAAGAACCAGCCCTTGAATTCATTGATTTTTTTTTTTTGGTATTTTTTTTTTGTTTGTTTGTTTCATTTATCACTGCTCTGATTTTTGTTATTTTTTCTTTTTTTGATGTTAACGTATTGAAATTTTGTGCACTTCATACAACACTTCTTAGTCAAATTTAGACCCACTTCCCCTTCCATGCCCCCAACGCTGCCAGAGCTCATGCATTCTTCCATGTATGTTTTGCATCTTTTTCTCAGTCTCTTTTAAGTTTTTTGATGCAGAAGTTTACTGTTTTGGTCAGAGGTTTACTGGATTTTTGTTATTTTTTCTTGTCTGTTGGGGTTAGGATTCATTTGTTGTGTCTCTCCAGTGTTTTTAGTTGCAGTGTTAGGTCGTTTATTTGTGCTCTTTCTGTTTTCTTTTTTCCTTTTTTTAAATTTTATTTATTTTTTATGTGTATGAGTGTACTGTCTGCATGTAGGTCTGTGCACCCTTGTCATGCAATGCCTCAGCGGTCAGAAGAGGGCGTCAGATTCCCCTGGAACTGGAGTTAAAGATGGTTCTTAGCCACCATGTGGGTGCTGGGGATCAAACCTGGGTCCTCTGCAAGAGCAGTCGGCGCTCTTAACCGCTAGGCCATCTCTCCAGCCCTCTTTCTGTTTTCTTAAAGTAGGCACTTAGGGCTATAAATTTCCCCTTTTAGGACTGCTTTTAAAGTTTCTCATAGGTTTTGTTATGTCGTATTGTCCTTTTCATTTAATTCTAGCGATACTTTTATTTCTTTCTTTATTTCTCCCTTGACCCATTCATTATTCAGGATTGTGTTCATTATGAGTTCTTGTAGATAGTAAGGCTTCTTCTGTTGTTGATCTTAAGCTTTATTGCATTGTGGTCTGATAGAATGCATGGAATTATTTCAATTTTTTTGTACTTGTTGAGATTTTTTCCTGTGTCCCAGTATGTGGTCAATTTTGGGGAATGTTCCATGGGGTGCTGAATAGAAGGTATATTCTTTGGTGCTTGGGTGGAGTCTTCGGTAGATGTCTGTTAGGTCCATTTGGTGTATTGTATTGTTCAGTTTAGATGTCTCTCTGTTTATTCTTTGTCCAGTTGACCTGTCTAATGGGCACAGTGGGGTATTGAAGTCCCCTACTAGTAGTGTGTTGGGATTAATCTGTGCCTTAAAGTCCTGTAGAATTGTGTTTATGAAGTTTGGTGCGTATATACTCTGGATCATGAAATCTTCATGGTTAATTGTTCCTAAGATAAGAATGTAGTGACCGTCTTCATTTCTTCTGATTAGTTTTAATTTGAAGTCTACTTTGTCTGATATTAAAATACAATGGATGTACGGAGTCTCTCATTTTTGGATCGTAGCACCAAATCCTTATGTCATTATGGTATATATGTGGAGTGTATATATGCATTTTTTAGGGTAATATAAAATTAAAGGGAACAACAAAGATCTGACCAAAATAGTAAACTTCTACATGAAAAGGTTAAAAAAAAAAGACTAAGGAAAAGATGCAAGACAGGACTTAACATGTATGGGAGAATGCATGAACTCTGGTGGGGGGCATGGATGGGGAAATGGGTCTAAATTTGATTGGGAAAGGTTGTATGAAATGCACAAAAGCTCAATAAAAAAATCCATTATGTCCTGAGATAGGGTTCAGAAAAGTTACATGAAGTTTATTATATATCTATATATAAACTCATTAGTATTTATTATTTATTTTTTATTTTTTATGTGTATGAGTGTACTGTCTGCGTGTAGGTTGGTGCACCCATGTTGTGCAATGCCGCAGAGATCAAAAGAGGGCATTGGATTCCCCTGGAACTGGAGTTAAAGATGGTTCTCAGCCACCACGTGGGTGCTGGGGATTGAACCTGGGTCCTCTGCAAGAGCAGTCGGAGCTCTTAACCGCTGAACCATCTCTCCAGCCCCATTATGTATGACTTTTAAAAAATAACCTTTTTTTCTTTTCTAAATATTACAGTATATCCACATATGTATTTGCTTACATTTTTTTAGATTTTCTAATATAATAGAATGCAGATTTTAAAGTAATCCTTTATAATTATATGAATTACTTTGATGTCTGTAGTAGTGTTTTCCTGTTCACCTTTGATTTTGTTGATTTGAGCCTGTTCTTTCTTTTGGTTAGTTGGGTTAAGAGTCTATCGATTTCATTTATCTTTTTTTTTTTTTTTTTTTTTTTTTTGAGGCAGGGTCTCCCTATAGCCCCAGCTGGCCTGGAACTCACTCTGTAGATCAGGCTGGCCTGGAACTCACAGAGATCCACCTGCCTCTGCCTCCCGAGTGCTAGGATTAAAGACATATGCCATCACGACTTAAAGATGGCTCTTAGCCACCATGTGGGTGCTGGGAATTGAACCCGGGTTCTCTGCAAGAGCATTTGGCACTCTTAACCACGGAGCCATCTCTCCAGCCCCTATTTCATTTATCTTTTCAAAGAACTATCTCTTTCATTCATTGATTCTTTGTATTGTTTTCTTTGTTTCTATGTCATTGATTTCTGTTCTTGTATTCATTATTTCTTCTCATCTGCTGCATTTAGATTTGGCTTGTTCTTGTTTGCCCAGATTCTTGAATTCTTATTTTTTAAAAAGTGAGTATTTAGTGCTATGAAATTTCCTCTAACGACTGCTTTTAGTGTGCTCCAGAGGTTTGGTTTTGCTGTGTTTTCATTTTTACTTAACTCAAGAAATAGTTATTTCTTTTTTGATTTTTTTCTTTGACCCATTCATCATTCATTAGTGTGTTTGATTTCCCTCAGTATAATTACTAGAGACTCTTTTGTTTTTTTATTTTAAGCTTTGTTGCATTGTGGTTAGATAGTATACATGGAATTATTTCATTTTTTTCTATATTGCCAAGATTTATTTTATTTTTATTTTATTTATTTATGTGTATGAATGTACTGTCTGCATGTAGGTTTGTGCACCCGTGTCGTGCAATACCACGGAGGTCAGAGAGGGTGTCAGATTCCCCTGGAACTGGAGTTCTCTTGGAATTGGAGTTACAGATGGTTCTCAGCCACCATGTGGGTGCTGGGGATCAAACCCGGGTCCTCTGCAAGAGCGGTCGGCACTCTTAACCTCTAGGCCATCTTTCCAGCCCAAGATTTTTTTTTGTCCCAATATGTGGTCTATTTTAGAGAGATTTCCATGGGCTGCTGAGTAGAATGTGTATTCTTTGGTTCTTGGATTGAATAGTCTATAGGTTATATCCAATTGATGTGAGGTATTATTTAATTGTGATGTTTTTCTGTTTATTCTTTGTCTTGATGACCTGTCTACTAGAGAAAGTGGGTATTGAGGTCATCTGTTGTTATGGAGTTGGGGTTACTCTACGTCTTAGAGTCCAATAGTATTCCTTTAATGAAATTGGGTGTGCCAGAGTTTGGTCCACATATATTCAAAATTGTATTGTCTTCTTGATGGATTGTTCCCTTGATCAGAATGAAGTATTTTTCTTTATCTCTGCTTATTAATTTTAGTTTGAAGTCTATTTTTTGTCAGATATTAGGATAGAAACACTCGTTAGTCCCATTTGCTTGGGTTATTTTTCCCCATCCTTTCCCTGAACGTGATCCTTAAATGTAAGATGAGTTTCTTTGACATTTTGGTTATTAGCCTTAGCCTTTAATGGCTGCCTCATCTCCCCAGCCCAAGATGGGTTTTTTGTAGACAACAAAAAGTGATTTTGTTTGTTTCTTCTTTTTGTTTTTTTTTTGGTTAACCTGTGTCTTTTGCTTGGGGAGTTGAGCCCACTGATGTTTAAAGTTATTGAAAGATGTGTGTTGGTTTTGTCATAGTTTCTGTTTGTGATCTTAGTCTCATTTTGTGTTTCTGTAATTATTGCTTCATTAGTTTTCTTCCTGCTCTCTCTCTCTCTCTCTCTCTCTCTCTCTCTCTCTCTCTCATCTTTTTGAGACAGGGTCTTCCTTTTAGTCCCAGCTGGACTGGAGCTTACTATGTAGACCAGGCTGTCCTTGAACTCACAGAGATCCACCTGCCTCTGCCTCTTGAGTGCTGGGATTAAAGGTGTACACCACCATGCCCAGCTGTCTTCTCTCTTTTTAAAATAACTGATTGAGGGGATTTAGAGATGGATCAGTAGTTAAGAGCACATGGTGCTCTTCTAGAGGACTTGGCTTTGATTTTCCAGCACCCACATGGTGGCTAACAACTGTCTACAACTCCATTTCCAGGGGATGTGATGCCTTCCTCTGACCTTCACAGGTACTGTACAACACGGGTGTACTTATACACATGCAGGCAATACACTCATACAGGGCATAGTTGTTCCTTTTTTCTGCTTTTTGTGTTGCTTCAAGTATTCTCTGAAGGGCTGGTTTTCTGGACATGAATTCTTTCAGCCTATTTATGTCACAAAAGATTTTTCTTTCTCCTTCAACAGTAATAGACATTTTTTGCTGGGTAAAGTATTCTGGGCTGGCATCTATATTTTAGAACTGGGAATACTTTGGTCCAAGCTCCTCTGGCTTTCATAGTTTGCTTGAAAAGTCAGCTGTAATTCTGATGGGTTTTCCTTTATATGTGACTTGTTTTTCTTTTTCAGCTTTCAGTATTTTCTCTTTGTTTTGAGCATGTAATATTTTTACTATGATATAGTGTGGTAAATTTCTTTGCTGGCCTGTTCTATTTGGTGTTTTATGTGCTTCTTCTATTTATACAGGTAAGCCTTCTTTAATTTGGGGAAATTTTCTTCTACAATCCTGTTGAAGATATGTTTAATACCATTATCTTGAGATTCTTCTTCCTCTATACCTATGGTACATAGTTTTGGTGTTTTTGGTGTCCCACATTTCCTGCATACTCCATTCCCATGTTTGTTTGTTTTTTTAATTTCATAGTCTTTGCTTCAGCAGTCCAATTCTTCCATGTTATCTTCCAGTCTTAATATTCCATTTTCTATTTCATTTTTTTTTGTTACTGAGGCTTTCTCCCATTCTTCCCAGATTGCTTATTGAGTGTTCCACTTCCTTTTTTATTTCAGCCTGAGTTTTCTTCAGTATTTCTATAGCTTTTGTTAATTCAATCTGAAGTTTATCCTTATCTTCTTTTAGCTTATCCATGTCTTCTTTTAGTTCTTTAATTTGTTTATGTGCTCTTTAAATTCCTTGAATTATTTGATCATGTTTATGATAGTCCTTTTAAGATCTGTGTCTTGGATTATATGTTGGGGATCCTCATTATAAGAGTCTTCTGAGCCGGGTGTGGTGGTGCATGCCTTAAATCCTAGCACTTGGGAGGCAGAGGTGGGCGGATCTTTGTGAGTTCAAGGCCAGCCTTGTCTACAGAGCAAATTGCAGGACAGCTGGGGCTACAGGGAGACCCTGTCTCGAAAAGACCAAAAAGAAAAGTCTTCTACAAGATTGGTGGTATTTAGTGGAAACTTATTATTTGCATTTTTCATGTTATTGTTTTTTCATTGTGATTTTGGCATGTAGATTTCTTTTGTTGTTTGTTATTCTGATACGAAACTCAAGTGTTTGTTGAATTGGAGACTGACTTTGCTTATATCCTTCAGGTGCCTTTGTTGTCTTCTTATTAGGTATGAAAGGCTGGTTGGTTTAGGGTTTGGTTCTCACTTCTGATTTTGTGCTGGAGAAACCAGCTGGTTCTCATCCAGCTAGTCAGGAGCTGCTCCAGAGGCCCCAAACAGGTTATTATATCAGGCAGGTTTGAATCCTGCACCACGTGGGGTCAGTCTACCAGCTCTCCAGGGGTGGTTACAAATGTATGGATCTGGGTCCAGGGGCAGAGAAACATAGCCTGGATCAGAGGGAGGGGTCCCACGTGTTTCCTAGCTCGTGGGTAGGGAGTCTGGAATGGCACTACCCCTGGGCTTTTTGCTGCACCACTAGGCATTTTCCTAAGTACTCTTTTGAAAATGCTTTTATGGCAGATGTGTAAATGCAACTTCAAGCTTGTCCTGGTCAGAACACAACTTTGTGGATGTGGTTCTTGCTTTTTGTCTTTACCTGTATTTCAGGGATCAAACTGGGGCTATCAGCCTTGTGAGGCTAAGCAAGTCCTTTACGTGTCATCTTTTAGCCCTTAGTATGTACTGCTAAGTACTTCTACTTGCCTTAACCTTGAGTTAAGTAACCTACCAAAGTTTCAGAATACCTAAATCTACACTGTGACAATAATCTCCTTAATTTGCAGTTGTTTTAGGTGAGATTAGAAGGGGTGTGAGGTAAAGGGGAGTTGTGGAAGTAGCTAAGCCTGATGGTGCTGAGTGAAGTCCTTTCTGGGCTGAGGTTCAACTTGCTTTAGGATATCCAGCTACTCACCAGGTGGGTACACCACTCCCATGTGTGCTCTCTGCAAGATTGGCCACACTTCAATTGTGGGTCTGGTCTTTCTCCCACAGGCCTGTTTTTGTTGCATTTAGTTGCTGGGCACTTTTATTGTGCTTCTGCCATTTCCCTTAGAGATTTTTATTTCTTGTCATTCTCCTTGGTATTATCTGGACAAGGATGAGGAAGTGCAATGTGGGAAACAACTCATTCTTGCTTTATTTTGTTGGGTTTTGCCTCTAAAAATCATAAATTATCCCCATTTCTTTGTTTAGTTAATATTAAAATTACTTTTTTGTGTGTTTTTGAGATAGGGTCTCTTTGTAGCCCTGGCTGTCTTGGAACCCACCATGTAGACTAGGCTGGCCTTGAACTCACAGATATCTTACTGTCTCTGCCTCCTGAGTGCTGGAATTAAAACATACACCACCAGGCCTGGCTAAAACTACTTTTTTGAAACAAAACACCACATTGTTGTTGCAGGTTTTGGAGACAGAGTTGCTCTGTGGAGCTCAGGCCTCAACCTCAATTTCTTGCTGGCTCTGTGTTCTGTACAATCACTATGCCAAGTTTAGGACCAACGTGGAAAGACCTAGGTAAAAGAGCAAAGATATAGGGACAGACATTTATGACTACATATGGGTTAGTAGTACTCTAATATGTCCATTCATCACAAGAAATCTGGAGAAAATTAGAATTTTTTTCTTGGGTTTTCTTGAATGAAATGAATGATGTAATAGCATTTCATTTGTTTATTAAAATTATAGTTTTTTAGGTCACATAAATATTTCAAGATTTAAAAACTTCTAAGGGTAAATGTCTTAGGGTATTTTATGAATAATG
This sequence comes from Rhizomys pruinosus, assembly GCA_009823505.1. Lineage (NCBI taxonomy): Eukaryota > Metazoa > Chordata > Mammalia > Rodentia > Spalacidae > Rhizomys > Rhizomys pruinosus. Next base: position 3,627,501 of record VZQC01014421.1, read on the forward strand.
TAAGATAGTTTGTGAAACACATTAAATATTACTGAGAATTTTCAAATATTCAAATATAGAAAGGGTAGTAATATTCAAATCATATTTTTAGAATTAATAGCATAGTATTTTTATTTTCTAACACCTCTCAGAAGATATATATATATATATATATATGTTTAGTGTAGTTCCAGGAAATGAATAATAGACTGTGGTGATACATGGGAAGTTTGGACATAGTGAGGCAATTTTCACTTTGTGATATAGTACAAAAAGTATAGCCTTTGGCATAATGCAGGGTTTGAATCTAGGCCATGCCATTTGTTACCTATGTACATTTTGACTATTTATTTATTTACCTTTTAAAAATAATATTTTGGGGCCAGAGACGCTCAGAGGTTAAGAGCACTGGCTGCTCTTTCAGAAGACCTATGGTTGATTTCCAACATCCATATGGTGGCTAACCATCTGTAACTCCACTTTCAAGGAATCTGACACCATCTTCTGACCTCCAAGGCCATTGCACAACATAGGTACACTTACATACATCTAGGCAATATACTTATACATGTAAAATAAAAACAACAAATATAAAAATATTTTTATTGAATCTCTGACCATTTAATATCATTTATTTTGATTGTATTCAGACCCCCTCTCCATCTTCTTCTCTTAGCTCTACACCACCTGCATTATCCCCCCTCGCTTAATGTATTCTCTATTTTTTCCTTAATTTTATATTGAGCTTTTGTACATTTCATACAACAGTTCTTAATCAAATTTAGACCCCCTCCTCCATCCATGATTTTATCCCCCTGAAAGCCAGACGTCATGCTTTCTGCCACACATGTTAAGTCTTATCCAGTCAAGCATTTGTACCCAGATTTCCTTTGGTACAAATTCATCCCCTGGAGTCTTGCCAGCCTATCTAGTGACGGTAAGTAAGGTCCACTCTCCCTCAAGTTTCCAGTGGCCAGAAAGCCTCTGTTTCTCTATATTCACGGAAGATCAATCCTGGCTCTTACACTCTTTCTGCCCTCTCTTCCACATGGTTCCTGAGCTGTGGCTGTATGAGGTTTAATATAGGAGTTCTATGTAGGGACACACACTCTGCAGACACTTATTTTCTAAAACTTGGCCAGTTGTGGCCTTTTGTGTGTATTCTACTTTGTTGTATAAGGAAGATTTGCTGGTGGGAGTTGAGGGATGCACTTGTGTTCTCTCATGACATTCCTGCTATCCACCTTGCATGAGAACTGGTTTTGTCATTATTCAGATATTGTTAGACTATCATACTGTGGAGATTTCGCTGGTATAGCTTCCCTATCATGTCTACAGTGCATTAACTAGAAGCAGGAGTTTTGTCCCTCTGGCTCTTACATTCTTTGTGCTCCCTCTTCTGCTATGTTTCCTGAGCCTTAGGTGTAGAGATTGCATTGTAGATGTGTCATTTACGTGTGCCATTGTAGATGGGCATGCCACAGTAATTTATTCTCTGCATTTGACCATTGTGGAACTTTTTAATAGTATCTATATGTTGCAACATATAGTCTCTATATGTTGTCTGCAATAGAATATTTATTTAGAATATAATAAGAAATTCTGCTGGTCTAGGGACGTGACAAAAGTAGGTTTTTCTCTAGGGCCTATCACTTCTCCAGCCATCTTGTCTTGGGTATGTTTGCAGTACCACACATAATTTCCTTCCCACTGAGCGGGCCTTAAGTTAAATTAGACAACTGCTGATTACCTCCAAGATAAAAGTGCCACTACTGCATCAATAGGGACAGATTTTGGGGGCAATTGTAGTTTGCAGACTTTACAACTGAATAGGATCATTGCTTAGTTTTCTCCCTTGGCAGCTTGCACAGTATATTCTGATACTAGGAGAGCTAGTCTTTAGGGAAGAGCCTTTCAGGTAAGTTCCAGCTTAATTGCTCCAAATTTTATGTCTGAAGTATGTCGTGTCTTCAGTAATAAGGTCTTACCTTCAAGTTCTTTAAGGCAATCAAGGGCTGTGGCAATAGAGTGTATTATTTTGGAAGTCTCCTGTACTATTGACTAACAACTCAAGGATAGATTTCTCCTGCCTGGCACTCTGATTTTTTGTTACATAGGTACCAACTATACACAAGTACTCTCATTTATCTTATATGTGCATTTTTCAGTAGACTTATTAAATACTACATTTACCTTTGGACTTTCACACATCTTAAGCATTATTTATCTCTCTTTTCTCTCTCTGTCTCTGTATAGCCCCTCTCCTCCATTGCATTTCCCCCTTGTTAAATCCTGTTTCCTACTATCCCCTCTCTCAGTCTCCTTTCCTTTTCTCCCCTTGAGTATTTTCCATTTTCCTGGGTCCTGTGGTTATTTTAGGCTCTATATTCATGTCTAAGGATTTGGAGCTAGAATCCACAATGAGAGAGAGCATGCATCACTTGTTTTGCTGAGTCTGTTTACCTTACTTAGCATAACATTTTCTAGTTCTATATACTTACCTTCAAATTTCATGATTTTTGTCTTTCTTTACTGCTGAGTAGAACTCTATAGTGCAAGTGTGCCATATTTTCATTATCCATTCCGCAGTTGAGGGACATTTAGGCTGTTTCCATTTCCTAGCTATTGTGAACAGAGCAGCAATAAATATAGCTGAGCAAGTATTTTTGGAGTAGAATATTGAGGCTTTTGGGTATATTCCAAGGATTAGTATAGGTGAGACATATAGTAGATTATTTTTAGCTTTTAAAGAGTTCTCCATACTGCACCAGTTTTCAATCCCAGCATTGGTGAATGAAGCTTCCTCTTTCCCCACATCCATGCCAGAATTTGGTGTGATTTGTTTTCTTGATCTTAACTATTCTGACTGAGTAAGATGAAATCTTAACGTGGTTTTAATTTGCATTTTAATGCTGTCTCATTTGTCAATAATTGGCCATATTTTCTTAAGAAATGGAGTTCTTTTCAGAAAATCAATGCCTATACTTGGATCCTGAGGTGGCTTCCCAACTTCTTCCTTTAGCAGTTTCAATTGCAGCCTTTATGTAATGCATTTGATCCAATTAGAGTAGATTTTTGTACAAGCTGAGGTAAGAATCGACTTTCATTATTCTACATGTGTATATCCACTTTTCCCTGCAACATTTTCTAAAGAGGCTGTCCTTTTTTTTTTCCTTTTTTCCCCTCTTTTATTTTATTTTTTAAGGGATTCTACAATATAATAGCACAGTTGTTTTCAGATAACATTGACGTTACTCAGTTTGCTGTACAATTAGGTAATTGGTGCAAGGCTGTCCTGTTTCAAATGAGTATTTTTGCATCATTATAAAAAACCAAGTGTCTATGGCTGCATGGATTCATGCCTGAATCTCCTCTATGCTCCATTAATCTGCTTGTTTTTGTGTCCATACCATGCTTCTTTTATTATTTTTGTCTGTGTATTATGTCTTGACACCAGGTATGGTGATACTTAAATAGCATTACTCTTTTGGTTGCAGTTGCTCTTGTTATCAGAGGTCTGTTTTTGGCATTTAAGTGAACTTTAAGACTTTTCTCTATTTCTGTGAAGAATTGTGGTGGGGTTGTATTGAATCTGTAGCTTGCTTTTGGTAGAGTATCCTTTTTCACAATGTTGATTTTTCAAATCCATGAGCATGTGGGGTTGAGGAGTTCTATCATTGGTGTCTTCTTCATTTTCTTTCTGTGTTTTAAAGTTTTAATTGTAGAAGTCACTTTCATAGCTACATAATTCCAAGGTGTTTTTTGATATAATTTTGAATGGGTTTGTTATCCTGATTTCTTCCTTAGTATGTTTGTATTGGCATATAGAAGTATGATGTTGGATATACATTGGTAATATACACCCTTTATTCTGTTGAGGCATGCTTCTGCTAATCAATGAAAGGATATTGGATTTTTCCAGTCTTTTTTTGCAACTATTGAAATGACTATGTGATTTATGTCCTTGAGTACATTTAAGTAATGTGTTCTGTTTATTGATTTGTATATGTTGAATCCTCCCTGTTGTAAATCTAATTTAGTTGTGATGAATGCTATTTTTAATTGTTTTCTTGAATTGGGCTTGAAAGTATTTTGTGGAGATTTTTACAATTATTTTTATCAGGGAGATTAGCCTGTAATTTTTCTTGTTTCTTTTTTAATGTTTATTTTTTATTGAGTTTTGGTATCTGGATAACACTTGCTTAATTAAAAAGAATTTAGTAGTGTGCCTTTCTTCCTTGCTTAATGGAATAATTTGTGAAGCATTGTTTGTAGGTTTCTGAAGGTCTGGAAGAGTTTAGCAGTGAATATATCTGGGCTTTTTTTAGCTATCAGATTTATTTAACCTAAATTTTATTTCATTTATTACTCTGCGTGCGTGCGTGTGTGTGTGTGTGTGTGTGTGTGTGTGTGTGTGTGTGTGTGATGGAGATTCCGGGGATTGAACTCAGTCATCAAGCTTGTGTAGGAAGTGGCTTTGATTACTGAATCATCTTGCCAGCCCTACATATGAATTTTTTTAATTTTATTTATTTTTGTATGTGTATGAATGTACTGTCTGCATGTAGGTTTGTGCACCTGTGTCGTGCAATGCCGCAGAGGTCAGAAGAGGGTCTCAGATTCCCCTGGAACTGGAGTTCTCCTGGAATTGGAGTTACAGACGGTTCTTAGCCGCCACGTGGGTGCTGGGGATCGAACCCCGGTCCTCTACAAGAGCAGTCGGTGCTCTTAACCGCTAGGCTATCTCTCCAGCCCAGAATTTTTAAAATTCCTACATCAACCTTGCTGCTTTTTATAGATCTATTGGTTTAATTTTGGTAGACCATATGCTTCTAGAAATTAATTCCTTTTAGATTTTTTCCTGTCTAATGGAATATATGATTTTAAATTATGTCATTGTTTATTTCTGAATTTCTGTAACAGTTTTGTAATGGTTGCCTCTTTATTTCTAATTTTAACTTGTCTTTGTTCATTTTCTTTTGGTCAGTTTGGCTAAGCATTTGGTATTTTTGTATTGTCAAAGAACCAATTCTTTGTTTCATTGATTCTTTGTATTGTCTTTTTTGTTTTGATTTCATTACTTTTTTTCCAGGTCTTAATGATTTGTTTCTCTTTAGGTTTGGTTTGTTCTTGGTTTCTTAAGACCCTAGTGGGTATTATTAAGTTATTTATTTGGGAATCTCTTGGGTTTTTTAATGTAGGCACTTGGAGATATAAACTTCTCTTTCAGGACTGCTTTTGTTGTATCCCATCGATTGTGGTAATGTTATGTTTTCATTTTCATTCAGCTCTAGGAATTTATTGATTTCCTCCTTGATTCCTCAATCTGTAGTGTATTTATTTAATATTTTTATTTAATGTATATGAGTGTATTGCCTACATGTATGTAAGTGTCTGGTGTTTTGAAATGCCCATGGAGGTCAGAAGAGGGAATCATATTCTCCTGGAACTGGAGTTATGGACAGTTGTTAACTATAATGTGGGTGCTGAGAATTAAACTGGGGTCCTTTTGGAGAGTAGCCAATGCTCTTAACTGCTGAGCCATCTCTCCAGTCCTATATGGTGCATTATTTAATCTCCACAAGTGTGTTTATGTTCTACTGTTTTTCTTGCTGTTGACTTGGAGTTTTATTACATTGTGATCAGTAGAACACAAGTACTTATTTCAGTTTTCCTACTGAGACTTGCTTTTTTGTACTAATATGCAATCTTATTTTTGAGAAAATTCTGTGGACTGTCAAGAAGATTATGTATTCTGCAACGTTTTCAAGGGATATTCTATAGATGTCTGTTAAATCCATGTTCTCTCTAATGCCATTTAATTCATGTTCTCTATCTGTTATTTCACTGACTTGTCCATTGGCAAGAATCAACTACTGAAGCCACCCTCTGTTATTGTGTTGGGGTAAATCTGTGGTTTTACCTCTAGTAATATTTGCTTTATAAAATTATATGTCCAGAGTGTAAATGTTTAGAATTTTAATGTGCTCTTGATGACTATGAAGTGACCTTTATTTATGACCAATTTTGTCAGATATTAAGAGTAGTGATTCCTGCTTGGTTCCTAGTTCCTTTTGCATGAAATATGTTTTTCCACCCTTTTACCCTAAGATGATGTCTATCATTGATGATGAGATTTATTTCTTGGAAGCAGAAAATTAATGGATCCTGTTTTAAAATAATTTTTAATGTTATGTATGAGTGTAATGCCTGCAGTTAGGTAGATGCACCCATGGAGGTCAGAAGAGGGCATCGGATCCCCTGGAACTGGAGTTACAGATGGTTGTTAGCCATCATGTGGGTGCTGGGAATTGATAATTGAATCTGGATCCTCTGTAAGAGTAGTCAGTGCTCTTAACTGCTGAGCCACTCTCCAGCCCCTGGATCCTTTTTTTTTTTTTCAATCCAGTCTAGTCTCTACAGTCTGTGTCTTTTGATGCTGTACTTGAAATCATTTAGAATTATCAAAATGCATTATTATCTATGTCATTGCTGATTTTATAGTTTTTGGTATTTTCCTATTCCTCTCTTGTTTAACTGATGTTTAAGACTGTTTTCTTTCTTTCCTGTGGCCCCATAGATATTTGTTCCTAATTCCATATTCAAGCATCTTCTGTACAGCTGAGCTTTGTGGTCATAAATTCTTTAACTTTCTTTCCTTTTTTTTTTTTTTACCATGAAAAATTTTTCCATTCTCTTCGATTATGACTGATAGCTTTGCTATGTAAAATAGTCTGGCTTGGCAGTTGTCTTTCAAAACTTGAAAAACATTTCAAGCTCTTGGGACATAGGAGTTTCTGTTGGGCAGTCTGCTGTTTCATGGGCCTGCCTTTATACTTGACTTGGTACTTCTCTCCTGGTTACTGTCGATAGGTTTTCTTTCTTCTGAATATTTACTGGTTTAATTATGATGAGGAACTTCTTTTCTAGTCTTGTCTGTTTGATGTTCTGACTTCTTCCTGTATTTGGAATTGCATCCTAACCTTGGAGAATTTTTGTTATGATTCTTTTGAAAATATTTTCTATGCTTTGGAATGGACTTCCAAGATGTGCACCATTACACCTGATCCTTGTAATCTTTTCTTTTTTTTTTTTTTAATTTTTATTTATTTTGGTATGTGTATGAATGTACTGTCTGCATGCAGGTGTGTGCACCCGTGTC
>VZQC01014421.1:3642970-3658108 GCA_009823505.1 Rhizomys pruinosus
GCCGTTTTGCCTAATAAGTGGGATATATGCAAGGAGAAAGGCAGTAGGTCCTGTTGTCGAGACCTGGTGTGAGCAATGAAATGTTTGAGACGTCACTTGCTAGTGTACAACTAGCCTCTGAAAAGGCTAGAGGCTTACCAAAGGCCACTAAAGCAATACAGCAAAATATTGGTCTCCCTGAGAACAAGCAGACTCCTCTGAACAATATCAGCTACCCTCAACAGCCTGGAGATACTGTGCAAACAGTGGCAGCCAAGTGTCATATATATCCCAAATCTATTTGCTATTAGCTCTCTCCTTGGAGGAATAACTCACAGCTTGATGCCACAAGCTTGTGTTTTCGGGTGGTTGGGGATGTTGTGACCCACAGTAAGAACTTGTCACCCTTTATAAGAAACCACAGTTTGCAGATTAGCATACCATCCAAGCATCTGTGTCTATGCTCACAGCTTGCTTGACATAATAAGTTGGTATGACTAAACCTGTAATGCCTGTACATCCAATAGCTTTGTGCTTTGTTAATATGACTAAAAAGGGTTATCACTGGAAGCTGTCAATCCATGAAAGGAAACAACTAAACAGACTGAGTCCCAAAATGACAACTCCAAAGAATTAGACTGTTTTCTTCTCACCCACTTTGTGCCCCTTCCCCAAAGCCAGGGAACAAACTGGAAGAAGAAGTTGTGGTAGAATTGTAAGGGTTGGGAGAGATAGGGGTGAAATCATGAGACTACAGGAATATAGTCTGGACTCCTGATTGATAACATTCTGTGCATACAAGCTTCTCCAATTGGCTATGGGAACCTTGGGTTGTTCAAAATTTGGACATAGATCTTGCAAAATGCACCAATTACCTGATTGTGTGACATAATGAGTGACGTCAATGTATCTGCAAACAACTGTGTCATTGTATTGTAGAATCCCTTAAAAAAATTAATTAATTAAAAAAAAAGAAACATCAAATTCTGAAATCTACAAACTATAGGCAAATTAATGACAATGGAATAAAATGTACTTAATAAGGATACTCAGAAACAGAAAGACACACATTGTATTCATCATATGCAAATCTAACTTCACATATTTAGATTTGTTTGTATAATTTATAGTATCTGTAGAAGCTAGGAAATGAGAAAGAGACCAATGGGGGATACTAAGAGAGGAAGTGATAATAAGCATAGGTAGTATAAAAGGAAAATAACAGGAGCCAGACTTAAACATGAGGAAGATAAAGAGGTAAAGTATGCTACGGCAAAAAGTACAAACTAAATTTGCTAAAAATAGATATCATATGTAACACATCTGAACAAATGTTGAAATATTAATAATGGTTTGAAAAAGGAATAAACACAGGAAGATTAGAGGTTAACAATATTTACTACAATTTAAATAAAAATAGATCAATAATGAACATGTACAATCAATGATATGCTAACAAACACCAGCTATACTTGGTAACACTTATTGTGATTTTTATGTTACTGATTTAATTTATATTAAGTATATAATTTTGAGTTTATTTTTGAGTCCCTAAGGTATGATTTGTACTTCTTAGAATAATAACATTATATATATATATATATATATATATATAAATATAACATAATATATATGTCGAGAATATTCCAAGACTTCACCTTTTTTTTCATATGCCTTATTCTCTGAAATCTTTCTATTATTATATTGCATTCATTACAATTATGGCTTAACACTGGTCAATTTTTACAGGTAATGTCCAGTGTTTGTATTGGTGAGTTCTCCATGCACTCACTGTACATGGTATTATCTAGCAGATGTATGACATGCAATATCACAGAGAAAATTTCACAATGCCCTAAATTTCTTATATCCTGCCACTTCATTTTTCTATATGTTGCACACAACCTGTCAACCATTTAACTATCTAGCATTCTGAAATTTGATTTGTCATGGCAGCTGAATTATAAATTATATATCTTTTAAGAAAAAAGAAAAGAAAAATGATGTGTGACTGCACTAATAGTAAATGAAATAAAGTTTTCAATTACAAATTTCTGAAGAGGGCTATTTGTAATGAAAAGGAGTCATAGAATTGTGAAGATTTCAAAATTAGAAATACCACAACAGAGTCACACAATTCACAAAACAAATAATGACAGTTTGGGGAGAAGAAACAGACAATTCAAAAATAAAGAATAGCAGTAACAATAGGAAACTTCAGTAGAAAAATCTGCACAGTGGATGGAACAACTAAACAGAAGGTCCACAAAGAAATAATCCTAGCACTCGGGAGGCAGAGACAGGCAGATCTTTGTGAGTTCAAGGCCAGCCTAGTCCACAGAGTTCCAGGACAGCTGGGGCTACAGGGAGACCCTGTTTCAAAAAGACAAAAAAAAAACCAAAATCTTAAGAAATCCACACTAAAAAAAGTTCTCATACTACTAATAAGTGAGTTAGAAAAGATTACAAGGGGGGGGCTGAGAGATGGCCTAGCGGTTAAGAGCGCCGACCGCTGCTTACAGAGGACCCGGGTTCGATCCCCAGCAACCCACATGGCGGCTGAGAACCGTCTGAAACTCCAGTTCCAGGAAGAACTCCAGTTCCGAGGGAATCCAACACCCTCTTTCTGACCTCCGCGGTTGCACCGATTTTTTTTCCCTTCCTCTCCCCCTCCTTCTTTATGGAGTGTTGACTTGTCTAGGTTTTCAGGCTTTCACTTTTGTTTATAGATTGGATATTGGAAGTCTAAGTCACTCTTCCCTCCCTCTTCTGAGAGTTCTTGTAATCCAATCCACTGGATACTTTCTCTTCCTCAAATCCAATTGTTGGCGGGGGTGGGGGGGAATATGCCTGGCTTAGCCCACGCCCTGGCACCTGAGTCAGGCACCCAAGCAAGCCAGACCCAAGCGCAGGACCGCTTCCGGGTGTGAGGGGGGAAGGGCGACCCGCCAGACTGAGGATGCGAACCTAGCCCCCCCCAGCCACCTGGCCCTCCGCCACCTACCGGAAATCAATTGTCCAGCACCACAAAAGTCACTCTGCCCTAAGCTTTTACCTGTCTAGAGCCGTGTTGGATGGCTCCAAGTGTTCCTAACAGGTCCGGACCCGGAGTCCAAACACACGACCATACATCATTTTTCTTGGGACTGAATTTCCCATGATATATATTTCCCTGCTTTTGAATATATTTGCATTTCTGAATCTAAAGTATGTTAGCAGTCCTTTCAAATAGTGATTATCTGAAATTATGTGACACAAAGGATAGTTTTAACCAGTGTTGTCTCTAGTATCTGATATTTCATTATTTGTAATTTATGTAATTATTATTATTAATATTAATGTAATATTAATACACCTCATGTAATTTAAACAATGGAATGTTTTAGAATATTAATCAAGTATAATTATTTTTTAGGAAATTTAAAGCACAAAGGATTACCTTAATTATTCCTATTGTCCAGAGAATTGTAGAGGGTAAACTATAATTATATTCACCTTATAGTGATAAATCAGATATCTATAAACTTAATTTGAACTTGTTACCCCTTTATAATATACTAATCTTCAATTGCAAGGACAAATTCAGTTTATTTAAGCCATTACTTTACATTAATAGAAGGCTGTCACATTATCCCAGGCTTCATGCCAATATTGTCCTTGAAATTGTGCTATCAGGGGAAGCTATCTTAGGCACTGTGTAGTCTTGCCTTTTATGTTTTTTCTGAAAACTATATTTAATAAGGATAAGATTATTTTCTAAGTAGTGTATAAAAACATATTGTTTTCCTTTTAACTATCCCAGGCTGGTCTCTAACCTGAAATATTTGAGCTCATCACTTATGATTGGCTGTTAGAGTTAAGGGAGTGTCCCAGCCAAGACACCATTTTAACCTTGTACCAAACAGAATCTTAGCAGGTTTTTGTTTGTTTGTTTCTTTTTTTTCAACTTCATACTTCATTTTATGTTTTTAACATCATTTAGTACTCAAAAGATGATTACCATGTTCTGTGCAAGGGTTGCAAAAGGGGGAAAGTTTTAGGTGTCATTCCTTAGGAACTGTACACCTTGTTTTTATTTTAAGTTAAAATGTTTCATTTATTATTTTAATTTCATGTGTATGAGTGTATTGCTTGCATGTATGTAAGTGAGCCTGTGTCCTGCAGTGCCTGCAGAGGTTGGATCCCTTGAAACTGGAGTTACAGCCAGTATGTGGGTGCTGGGAATCAAGGCCAGGTCCTCTGCAAGAGCAATCAGTGTTCTTAACTGCTGAGCTATCTCTCCAGCCCCTTTATTATAATTTTTAACATATTTCTTTGTCATAATTTTATATATACGTATAATGTGTTGTAGTTATTCATATTCTCCACTATTTTGTATCTCCTTCCCATCCCATAAATCTATCCCCCTCTTCAAGTCTCCAACATTCATGTCCTTTTGTTTGTTTGGTTATCCATTAAGTTTTACCAGGGCTATGTGGCTACAGGCTTGGAACTGTCCACTGGAGCCTGCTGGGCTCATCTATGAATACACAAGGGAGACAATTAACTCCCCATTTCTAAGAAACCATCAGTAGTTAATAGTTCATCAGGGACCTCGCCCTCCCATATCTGTTTGACTGACAACAAGGCCAGGCTGTGCAAACCCAGTGGAGGCTTATTGCAACTGGTGCTCATTGGTTAGGCTATGTTGGCTGGCCAGTGAACCTCATGGATCTGACTTTGCTTCCTCAGTCCTGAGATTACAAGCACTTGCCTGGCTGTTTATGTGGGTGCTGAGAATCAAAGTCAGGTCCTTGTACTTGTATGGTGGGCACTTTAATGGTGGACCTATCTAGCCAGGCCCAATGGGTAAATTTTATAAAGGACTAATTGTGTGTCAGGCACTGTTCTAATACTTTTATGTATGAGTCAAGGATTACATTGTGATGGTTAGTTTTTTAGTTTTTTTTAAAATTTTTTTCATTAATTTTATTTATTTCTGTATGTGTACGAATGTACTGCCTGCATGCAAGTCTGTGCACCCGTGTCGTGTAATGCCGCGGAGGTCAGAAGATGGTGTCGGATTTCCCTGGAGCTGGAGTTCTCCTGGAATTGGAGTTTCAGATGGTTCTCAGCCGCCATGTGGGTGCTGGGGATCGAACCTGGGTCCTCTGCAAGAGCGGTCGGCGCTCTTAACCACTAGGCCATCTCTCCAGCCCTTTTTTTAAAATCTTTTTGAGACAGGCTCTTCCTGTAGCCTGACCTGGCCTGCAACTCACAATGTACACCAGGCTGGCCTTGAACTCACAGAGGTCCACCTGCCTCTGCCTCCCAAGTGCTAGGATTAAAGGCATGTGCCACCACACCATCTATGTGATAGTTAGTTTTAATTGTCAACTTTATATGATCTAGAATTACCTGGGAGGGGAGTCTCAGTGAGGGATTGTCGGGATCAGGTTGGCATGTGCACATGCCTGTTGGGGGGGATTGTCTTGATTATGTTAACTGAGGAGGGAAGACTTACCTCAGTAGCACGGGACCATTCTGTAGGCAGGCGGTCCTGAGTTGTATGAGTAGAGAAAGGGAGCCCAGCACAGGTATGCGAGCACATTCACTGCTCCCTGTCCTTGGCTGTGACTGTGTGACCAGTTCTCTCCCACTCCCGCTCCTTTGACTTCCCAGCTCTGATGAACTGTAATCTGTAATTGTGAGCTAAAACAAACCCTTTCTTCCCTAAGTGAGGTTTGCTGGGGAATGTTTTTTTTTTTAAGCATAGTGTTAGTGTTGTGGGGCACCTCAAGACTGACCAAAGCTATGACATATTACAAGCCCCAGGTGAACCTGTTAGTTAAAATAACCCAAAGTTTGGGAATAGAAAGGTTTGGCCCACCTACACTAAGATGTAGGTTTGAGAACAGCTCAGCATTCACCTGTTTGTTCCTGCTAACCACTGATTTATGGCTTCTGTACTTTTCTCTTGGCTTGCTTTTGCAGAATAGTAATTTTTGGGGGGTTTCACCTCCCTTAAGCTTGGAAAAACTTTTCACCCCTGTATGGTTTTTCTCTATATAAGCTTGCCCTAAGCATGGTTCAGTGCTATGCCTGGGACCAAATGCCCAGTGTGTGGTACTGTCCAGCTATGAAGACATTCTTTGGTGCTCCAGTGGTCTTCTCTGGTGGGCTAACCCCATTACATTTGGTTCTCTGACCAGAGGCCAGAGAATTAGATCCTAGACCACAGGGTGTTTTAGTCCCATCTCCTGGGGCAGAGGGGAATGGATTTGAACAGATTCCCAGGGGAGGTGCAACCAGAGATGTTCCAGAGCCCTGGGGAACTCTGGTCTCTGCTGCCCAGGTGTCCAGTGTCTTCCAACACCCCACCCCACAATATTTTTGAAGACCTCGCCTGATTCTGAAAAAATCCTACAGAGGAAAGTCTGGCTGAGATGCCTTCAGTATAGGACCCTTCAGAGAGGCCAGGCATGCCATTAATCCAGTGTTTTGGGAGCCATGTGAGATGTCACCAGCTCTCTGTAACCAGGTGTGGGACTGGTGCGTGTGTGTGGTGGCCACCGTGTTTGCCTTGTCATTGTCTGTACTGTTTCATCTGACTGTCATTTTGTCATTTGCTTTAACATGGGGGATGAGCTAGCTGTCCAAAGACTCCACTTAAGTGAATGCTGAGCATTTTAAAGGTTTCATAGATGAGGGTGATTATGGTACCCATCTCTTTCCTGGGATACTCCGGACATTCTGTGAACTTGAATGGCCAACCTTTGAGGAGGGATGGCCTAGCGAGGGAACTTTGAACAGCCAAACGGCCCGTGCCATCTGAGGTGTGGTCACAGGAGATCCTGGACAATTCCTCTACAGGTACCGGTGGCTGACTCTGATTATGCATCCCCCAATTGTAGCCCAAGACCTATGCTCTTTCTCTCAGAACTTGAATTCTTGTGGTCTGTCCCACAGAGAAGGAAGAATGACAGCATTTCTGGATTTCTGACCCCACCAGAGGAGAGCAATTTCTGAGTTATGCATTGGGCTGACCCCTGCCCAGAAGGATGGCCAGGAGGCCAAAGAGAGGGCTTTGGAGGGGGCCAATCTCCCCAGCTTCCGGCTCTTGAGAAGGTGGAGGGGGAGACAAGGTGCGACTTGAGGTGGGAGAGGCAGAGCCTCTTCTTTCTCTCTGAGAAGCCCTGCTGATGGGATTTGGGCCCTAAGAGGGCCCTGGAAGCTCAGGCGTCCACCAGCAGAGCCTGGGCCACTTTATGGTTTATGTCCCTTTGTCCACTAGTGATCTTTATAATTGGAAAACTCAGAATCCCCCTTCTCAAGCACTCATTGGTCTCCCAGAGACTGCTTTTTCTACCCACCAGCCCATCTGGAATGATTGTCAACAGCTTCTGGCAACCCTCTTCACTGCGGAAGTGCAGGACCAGATCAGATTGGAAAATAGAAAGATTGCTCTCCAGCCTGGGTCAGTGTCTCTCCCCAACAACAATGTCCAAATAAACTGTAACTTCTTTCTCATTGCCCCAGAGACAGGAGTACAAAAAGGCCACTGAAGGACTTTTGGAGACACTCCAGACCCTGGGATATCCAGTGTCAGCTAAGAAGGCTAAGCTCTACAGGCCTGGTATCACCTATGTGAGGAAAATGCACTGTCTCAGGGTTGCATCTCAGTGATCCTGCAAAATCCCACTCCAGAGAGCAAAAGACAAGTGAGAAAATTTTGAGGGGCAGTTGGCTATTACTGTTTCAGGGTTCGCAGAAATTGTAAAACCTCTATATACCAGTCTCGGGGGGATCAAGCCCCTGGAATGGATGGACTGAGACTGAACAGAAGGGCTTCAAGGGTTCAGGAAGGGCTCTTGTATCCTCAGCAGCTCTGGCTCTCCCAGGTGTCACTAACCCTTTCCACTTATTTGTGAATGAGGCCTGATGTATCGCCAAGGGGATTTTTACCTAAACCTGGGGCCGTGGAAGTTGCCTCTGGCCTATTTGTCTAAGAGACTAGATCCTGTAGTGGCTGAGTGGCTAGCTTGTATATGGGCAGTGGCTGCCACTGCTCTGATAGCAAAAGAGGCTGATAATTTGACTTTAGGACAAGAGCTCCTTCTAACCATTCCCCAGTCAGTTGAGGCCCTTATAAGGGGAACTCCAGAAAGATGGATGTCAAGTGCCCAAGTGACTCATTACCAAGTGCTCCTCCTGGATGAGCCTTGAATAAGGTTTTGCAAAACATCAGCCCTCAACCCAGAAAACTTGTTGGCAGACAATGAACTTGAACAACCCCTGCATGACTATACTGAGGTGACATCAGATCCAGTCTCTCAGACTAGAGTTAACTGATGTTCCTCTGCCAGAGGCAGATGAGGTATTGTACACGATGGAAGCAGTTTCATCCAGAATGACCTCAGGTATGCAGGGTCTGCAGTCGTCACAGAAGATCAGACTATCTGGGCCCAGTTCCTCAGCCAAGAAACTTTTGCCCAGAAGGCGGAACTCATAGCTCTGACACAAGTGCTCCGATGGGGAAAGGATAAGGCCATCACTGTGTATACAGACGGTCAATCTACTGCCATTGCCCATGTTCAGGGTGCACTGTATTGGGAAAGAGGGCTCCTCATCTCAGCTGGAAGAGACACAAAGAACAAAGGAGAAGTTGTGGTCCTGTTGGAAGCCATCTGGCTACCCAAGCCATTGTATACTGTAAGGGACATCAAAAGGGGGACTATCCCAAGACAGAGGGATAGGGCATGGCCACACAGGAGGTGGCCCTGGAACCAGTGGGGCCTCTCTATGTTCTGGTCATGATATCAGAACCAAGCCTGCCCCCAAAACCCACCTAGACATCAGAGGAAGAAAAAATGGATGCAACAGAAAAAATGCAACTCAGGAAAAAGAAGAATAGTGGTCTTTACCAGATGTAAGACCCATCCCCCCAACAGCCTTAGGAAGATAATTAGTGACTCAATGCCATCAAATGGCTCATCAAGGGGTCACAAATACTACTGAACTCCTCAGACCCAGGTATTACATTTCCTGGCTGGACCACGTCATCAAGGATATTGAATCTAGGTGTCCTGTCTGTGCCTAGGTGAAGCCTAAAGGAGGAAAGAGCCATGAAAGGAATATACGCTTGTGGAATCGTACATGGGCACCTTTACTGAGGTTGAACCAGCTGTCTTTGGGTACTAGTATCTTTTTGCATTTGTGGACACATTCTCAGGATGAGTGGATGCCGTTCCTACCCAAACTGAGACAGCCTCCATAGTGACCAAGAAACTGCTTCAAGAGTTAGTTCCTAGGTTTGGCCTGCCCCTCGCCTTGGGGTTGAACAGTGGCCTTGCTTTCACAGCCAGAATTTCCACAAATTTGACAAAGGCACTAAGTATCAGTTGGAAATGACACTGTGCCTATAGGTCACAAAGTTGAGGACAAGTAGAAAGAATGAACAGGAACATAAAGGAGACCCTGACAAAATTGGTTATAGAAACAGAAGTTGGGCCAACCTCCTTCCCTTTGCCCTTCTTATGGGTGGATGTACCCCATATAGGGAAGGATTCACCCCATATGAAATTATGACAGAATCCTCCTGGGGACATCCTGACCCCTACATCAATAAATAGTCAAGAGACAGCCAAGACTTGTTCCCCAACTTAAGAGATATACATAAAGTGGAAATAACTAATCACCCCCTTCTCAAGTCATTTCAGGCTCTGCAGCACACTCAGAGCACCATACAGGAGGCAGTCCAAGGAGCTGATCCTCAGTGCACCTTAGAAGCAGTCCACAAGTTCCAGCCCAGTGACTTGATATGGGTCAGAAGAATTGTAGCTCAGACCCTGTAGCCAACCCGGAAGGGCCCATATCCTGTGATCCTAACCACACCAATGGTGGTGAAGGTGGCCTGGATTTCTTCCTGGATCCGTCACACCCAGTGAAAAGAGACTACAAAATAAAATGAAAACTGGACTGTTACTCAGACCTCTGACCCTCTAAAGATAGGGCTGTTATGAGCCCCTGATAGTTATAACTGTACTCTGGTCCCCCCCCCCATGGGAATTGCATACAATCCCTATTTCCCCTGGGCATGGGAGGGCAACTCTGAAAAACCGGTAATGCAAAAGTCCTTATACCATGATCATTGACAGCCAACCCACTTCCAACCAGCCTTTTGTGCCTTTTGGCTTTAACCATATGGTAGCCCTGTGACAGGTATCAGCATTAGGCAATGGGGTATGGTGAACTGGGATTTGAAAAAGGAATCCAAAATGTCCAATTTTATGCCTGCTAATGGCAACTCCTCTTGTCAGGGAAAGGGCCAATACTACTGTGAGCCTGGGGATATGATAGAATTCTCCTGGGGACATACAGACATAAATAGAGATCCATAAATATACAGGAGACATCTAGGACTTGATCCCCAGGTAGTTTTAATCCCTTTACTATCAAGATCATAACTTGGAGCACTGCATGTCACCACCACTGGGTGACAGGGAGAACCAGGGGATTAATTCACTATACAGAAAAGGCATCCACCCTGGGAACTTCAGCTCATTGGACCAAACTGGAACCTTTATTTACTGGTCCCCTGAAAACCCACATTCCACCATTTTCTTACAACCTTGTTACACCAGAAAAATTAACCCCAGTTACTTCAACCCAAAACCCCGAGTCAGGCCCCTCCATGTTAAAGATGTTGGTAAAACTCCATCAGCTCCTAAATCATACAGAGCCAAACTTAGATCAGGATTTCTGGCTGTGTTTTGATCCCAAACAGCCCTACTATATAGTAATTGGGTTCAATCAGACTCTCACTCCTTCTAAGGAACAGGCAGGTTGTGACTGGAACTATCTCAGGTTGTGACTGGAACTGTCTCAGAGTCACCCTAAGGGATCTTCAGGGTCAAGGGACCTGCATCATGCCATCTAAATATGACCTTGAGGGATCTCCCTATAAGTGGGCTTGTGGAAGTAGTCGACTCTGACTCCTTGGCTAGCAAGCACAAATGGATTAACTAAGTATATGTCCTCTGACCAGATCAGGGAAGTGGTCCTCTGTATACTGGTCCACATTGTCCCTCAGGTGTGTATATATACAATGAGGAAGAGGGATGGCAACACCTTGATCTAGATCCAAGATTATCCAGAAGAAAGAGGGTAGCCCCTGTCGTCCTCATCCCTCTCCCAGTAGGCATAGCAGGTTCAGCAGCCACTGGTACCTTCGCTATAGTAGTGGGAGAAAAACTTCAGGAAACTTAGTGCCCAAATAAATACGGACCTTAGGACATTTAGAAAATTCCCTCCTCAAGGCTAGAGACTCTCTGGCAGAGGTGCCATAACAAGGGGCTCAATGCATGGTACTAGGTGAAACCTGCTGCTTCTAAGGCCACTTAGTCTGGGGTCATTAGGGAAACCTGGCATTCATCAGAAACAGCCTAAAGAAAAGAGAGAGAAAAAGACATGAGTCAAAGCACAGATACCAATCTTTATTTTTCTGGTCTCCATGGCTCAGCACTCTACTTACAGCTGTAGCTGGGCCACTGGTCCTCCTGTATGTTGCCCTGACATTTGGGCCTTATCTTATCAACTGACTGTTTTAGGCAATAGGTTAATGCTGTAAAACTCATGGTTCTGAGGGGAGAGTATAATCCCCTGTCCTGATATGAGTCTACAGTTTGTTTGTTTGTTTGTTTGTTTTTTTTGGTATTTTTGAGACCAGGTCTCCCTTTAGTCCCAGCTGTCCTGGAACTCACTCTGTAGACCAGGCTAGCCTTGAACTCACAAAGATCCACCCGCCTCTGCCTCCCAAGTGCTAGGATTAAAGGTGTGCACCACCATGCCTGGCTGAGTCTACAATTTGAATCTCGCCCATATAACCAGTGGATAATGTTGTGTGACACCTCAAGATTGACCATAGCTATATTGTGTTTCACCCCTGTATATGGTTTTTCTGTATATAATCTCACCCTAAGTATGGCTCATTGCTATACCTCGGACCAAATGCCCAGTGTGCATTTGCTAGCTAGCTATGAAGACTTTCTTTTGGCATGGTTTTGTGCTTGAGTGGTCTTATCTGGTAGGCTAACCTCATTACATTAGGAAACAAAGCCAACACAGAAAGGATTGTTACATTAGATTGGCTTGGAGGTCAGTCAGTATTATGCTTTAAAAAACCAATTTCAAAGATATAAAATACCAAAAGATGTGGGTGGTACAATGAGAGGTCCTAGACAGTGAGAAAGACTATTAGTCTTCCCTACCACGATAAACAACTCTCCAGCCCATAGAAGTACATAACATCCTTAATGAGGTGCATGGGTGCCCATTTATCCAGAACTGTTTTGCACATCAGTGTGTTCATGTTAGACCTTGATTAATGCATAGCTCATGTCCTATGCCTGAACACTTGTGTACAAATCTATAGATTCTAGGTTTGTTTATCATGGTAATCCTTTTGCATAAACTTTTTATTGATGATCTTTACAAGTTTTTATTGTTATTTTTTGAAGTTTTATTAAGCTCTCAGTACTAGATATAGTGAACTTTTAATAATTAAATTGCTTCTCAACATTAAAATCTTTTGTAGCCATTTTCAGGGATTGTAATGACTTTGGTTGTCCCTAAGTCACCTAACATACTATTACTGTTACTAGAAACATAGGTCAACAGATTAATTGGTTTTAGCCTAGTCCTTTTAAAAATCGATTTTCCTCAAATAATTGGTTTAAGTTAGCATACAAAATCATGGATTTCATTATTGCATTTTTATATATATGTGTGTGTCATTTTGTGTTCTTTTAGAAAGCATATGCCATTGGTATACTTGCTTGATTATAAGGAAATTAGATTAGGTTTTCCTCCTCCTTATTTTCTCCCTCCTCCTCTTCCTCATCTTCCTTCCTTCTTTCCTGAGAGAGCTTTTCACCCAACAGGAGAAAAATATGCTTTAACTCTTCCCTGCAGATTAACATATTTAATCTCAAATTCAACTGCTTATTTGTTAATTTTTTGAAATAAGTAAAAATATACAAAGAAGGAATTTCAGTGTGTTTATAAAGAACTTTCATTTTGTCCAGTTTACTTTAGCTTGGTTTGTAGGTGTCTTGAGAAATAGTAGCAAATTTGTAGTAATTATAAATAATTTCTCATTAACAGATAATATTATCCTTTGCATTTTGTGTTTGTGCTTGTGTGTAGGTCTGCATGCTTCAAATATAGTTCTTTTATTTAGCCTTAGAATACCCGAGGTATCATAAGATATTTCAGTGTTCAATTTCTGTTTTTCCCACCCTACCCCTTAAATGAGGATGGAGATCCGGTTCGCCCAGGAGTGGCCATGACTGACCTTGCCACTGGCCTGTTTGCATATGGTGCCATTATGGCTGGATTGATACATCGATACAGAACTGGAAAAGGACTGTTCATTGATTGTAACCTTCTGTCATCTCAGGTACCAATCCAAATAATGTTTTCCTTGATGACATAAAAACATCTGTTTAGGTTATACCTTTTTAGGTTGAGTCCTATGGTCACATGGATATAACATATTAAAATTAAAAATCAAAACAAGAGAAAAAAGAAACAACTGAAAACAACCACAAACAGCTTTGTTTTAGGCTGGCGGGGTGTGCATGCCTTTAATCCTAGCACTCAGGAGGTAGAGGCAGGCGGATCTTTGTGAGTTCAAGGCCAGCCTGGTCTACAGAGTGAGTTCCAGGACAGCTGGGACTACAGGGAGACCCTGTCTCAAAAAGACCCCCCCAAAAACCCAGCTTTGTTTTGATGTCTTGTTTATACATTACGATATATGAATCTCAAAGATCCTGTGATATGCACATTGTTGCTGAATTAAAATTCTAAGGACTTTTTGTAGTAAAATGGTTCCAGTACTACTTGTGAGACCACAGTACAAGTGTCTCTATTTTATTGTCATATGTTACTTGTTACTCACAAATAACTTCTTTCAACACATTTTAGAATCTTGTATGCTGCATGGACTTCCATGTAAATTGGATAAAATATGTTAATCTTACCTTGCAATTATGTTTTAAAATTTATAAAATGAGATAATTTGAGTTACAAAAGAAGCAAATTGGAGATCTCCAGAGACCAGATGAAGCAAGCACAGGTAGGAAGGTAGGTAGGAGCTGGGTGCTTCAGCAAGGCTGATTATTGATTGACTTACTTTAGTTAATCTGTTAATCCAGTGTTTTTGGCTTAATCAGCTTTTGTGGCTGTGGGGGCGGAGTTATCCTCCCAGCCGGTATAAAAGATAGGGTTGTGTGAGTCTTGAGATAGGAGATCTCTCTAGACCAGCTGAAGCACAGGTACCAGGGTGCTGGCTAAAGAGCACCCCTCCTCCCTGCCAACTGGGATTACGAAGGCATCTGAAGGAGGCAAGCAAAGCAAGCCTTCAACACAGTGAAGAGGCATTTAGGACTCACATTGGAATACAGGCAAGGAGAAGCCCATATGCCAGGAACATGAAGAAGAGACAATATGGGAAAGGGACAGGATAATCCCACACCAAGCACTACCAACCCTATGGAATATTCCTACAGTGGGATCCCCCTGGGGGATGGCCCAGGACACAGATATCAGAAACACAATTGGCAAAATACTTAAAGAACTACAAGACTATAAAGAGCAAATCAAAGAACTAAGAAAAGAGAATGAAGAACTCAAGAAGGACCTAGAGAGAGAGAATGACAAAGTCCAGAAGGAAGTAGAAACACTGAAAATATCCCATGCTGAAAACGATAAGAAAACCAACCATTGAAGCAAAGAGCTACAGGAAGAGATTGAGAAGCTCCAAAAATAAGTAGAAATACTAAAGAAATCAGAAGAGGAAATGAAAAAGGAAATCAAACACTCATCCAATCAAGAGGAAAGGAATGGAAAAAGCCTCAGCAGAATGGAAGAAGCAGAACAAAGAATATCAGACCTGGAAGATAACACAGAACAATTAAAAACCTCAAGTAAAGATTATGAAAAAATTTAAAATACACAAAAGTGGAACAACCAGGAACTATGGGACACTATGAAAAGATCAAACCTCTGCATCATAGGAATAGAGAAAGGAGAAGAATCCCAAGAGAATGGTATTGATCAGATCTTCAACAGAATAATAGATGAAAACTTCCCCAAACTAAAAAAAGAAAAACCAATACA
>VZQC01014421.1:3661587-3672827 GCA_009823505.1 Rhizomys pruinosus
ACAGAGACTTCACAAGTGAGGAATTAGAAATGGCTGAGAAACACCTTAAGAAGTGTTCAACGTCACTAATCATTAAGGAAATGCAAATCAAAACCACTTTAAGATATTATCTTACTCCAATAAGACTGGCTAGGATCAAGAAAACAAATGATACCAAGTGCTGGAGAGGTTGTGGGGAAAGGGGAACACTCATCCACTGCTGGTGAGAATGTAAACTGGTACAGCCACTATGGAAAGCAGCGTGGAGAACCCTTGGAAGACTTGGAATGAACTTGCCACCCGACCCAGCCATACCACTCTTAGGCATGTACCCTCAAGACTCACCCCACCACAGAGATACATACACGGCCATGTTTATTTCAGCTCTCTTCACAATAGCAAGGAGCTGGAACCAACCCAAATGCCCCTCAACTGATGAGTGGATAGAGAAAATGTGGTACATCTACACAATGGAGTCTATGCAGCAGTAAAGAAAGACGACATCATGAGCTTTGCAGGAAAATGGCTGTAGCTAGAGGACATCATGCTGAGTGAAGTAACACAGTCCCAGAAAAACAAACGATGAATGGTAGCCCTCATCTGTGGATGCTAGTGCCAATTACCTAGTTGTAAGTATTTCTTGTGCACAGCCCCTTGAGCTTTTGTCCAAAACAGTTGGGAGTGATGCGTATTGGAAACAACAACAACAACAACAACAACAACAACAACAACAACAACAGAAAGGACTGCATCAAAGAACTAATGGAAACAGTGAACTTCTGCTCAAAACAGTCTACTTCCGGGGCTGGAGAGATGGCCTAGCGTTAAAGAGCACCAACTGCTCTTGCAGAGGACCCAGATTCGATCCCCAGCACCCACATAGCGGCTGAGAACCGTCTGTAACTCCAATTCCTGGAGAACTCCAGTTCCAGCGGAATCCGACACCCTCTTCTGACCTCTGCGGCATTGCACAACATGGGTGCACAAACCTACATGCAGACAGTACACTCATACACATAAATAAAAATAAATAAAATTAAAAAAAATTTAACAAAAACCAGTCAACTTCCACATGGAGAATATTGAGGACTGAGAAAGAGATGACAAGCATGTTTGGCAGAATGCATGAGCTCTGGTAGGGTGTGGGGATGGGGGTGGACACGGGTCTAGATTTGATAAAAAAAATATAAATAAATAAATTAAAAATAAAAAGAAGGAAATTATATTGAAATATATTTATTTCAATGTAAAATCATTTTTGTGTTTTAAAATATATGGCTTTTTACTCATATTTATTTTTGTGGTGCTAGAGATTCAACCTAATGCCTGGCATATACTAAGTAAGTGATCTGTCATGAGTCTAGATCTCCAGCCATTTTTTAGTTTTCATTTTGAGATGGTCTCACTAAGTTCATTGACCTTGTACTCAACATTTAGCCCAGGGAGACTGAACTTGCAATCTTTCTGTTTCAGCCTCTGATGATATAATGGTGAACATAACACTATTATAATTTTGAGGTAATGTTGAGAAGGGATTTCAAGAAATAATGTAATAAATTTTATGATATGAAAGGATGTATAGAATTATCAATGATTAAGTCATAGCTATTGCTAATACTCTGGTGATTTTCTTTCCTGTGTTCATAATTGAAGAAAATGAGAAAATTTAAGTTCAGATGTCGATGAAAATAAAGATATACTTTTGTTTATGCATGCTATTGAACTCTAGAATACTGTCCATGCACTCAGGATTAAGGATGCCTAGTGCAGATCGTTATCACTTATGCTGTGGTAAATGCTAAAACTGGTAGTACAAAAGGGTTAACTCACTTTCTGCATGACATTTTGCCTTTTTTTCACTGGATCAGACCCAGATGCTGCACCATATGTGGAAGTTGATTCTGAATAGATAATTTTTCAGGGGTAGGAAAAGGAAAATATCTAATTTGTGCAAGGAGACATTTTACTGTGGGAAAATTACTTTCTAGACATAGAGACCTCAGTTGGGAATTTCAAATTTAAATGGCATACATGGGAAAATAATAAACTTGGAACACTGTGTTGGATATTTTTTCTCTTAGGCAAAATTAAGGAGGTATAGAAATAAAAAGTGTCAGTATGGTTGATGGTGAAATACTACGTTTGAGTTTTTAACAGCAGCTTTGAGTCACTGTCAGAATTTTAATGGTTTTATAAAAGAATGTTCTTCAAATGAATTATCTGATTATTCACAGAGAGTCACAGATGCTAGTTATGGGAAGGAGCTAAAGGTCTTTTCTTTCCTTCTCTGTGTTATAGCTATAAAGAAACTGAGGTAAGTTAAGTGACCAGATAAAAGTTGCAAGTCCAGGGGGCTGGAGAGTTTGCTCAGTGGTTAAGAACACTGGCTATTCTTTCAGAGAACCTTAGTTCAATTCCCAGCATCCACATGATGGCTAAAAACCACCTGAAGCTCTAGTTCCAGGGGATTCCATGCCCTCTTTTGACCTCTGCAGATACTGCATGACATGGGTACACTTACCTACATGCAATCAATATATTCATACACATGAAATAAGATTAATTTTTAAAAAGTCACACATCCAATAAGCTGGCAAGCTGTGAGGGCTTCACAGGTGTGTGGCTAGTGCATCCATCCAGGGTTCCAAGTTTATTTTATAGGTCTTATTGTTGCTGTCAAAATTCTTAGCATTTTTGAACAGGAGAATTCTAGTTTCATTTTGTGCCAGGCCTCCAAACTATGTAGATGGTTCTGGAATTTCTTTAGTTCTGATCTCTACCTATATTGCTTTACTTTATACTTCAACTATTAATTAATTCATTAACTTTGTAAACAATTCTTTTTTAAAAAAATTATTGAGCTTTCATAGAACAGTTCTTAATCCTTTCCCTGCTCCATGACCCCCCCCCCAGGCCACATGCACCCTTCCATACATGCTAAGTCCCATTCATTCAAACATTACCCAGATGTTCTTCAGTGCAAGTTCATCCACTGGAGTCTGTTGAGCCCATCTAAAGATCTTAAGGAATGTCTACTCTCCCTTGACCAGCCATAATCAGTTTCCAATAGTTCTCAGGCTATGGCCAGCACACTACCCATGTCTGATTGAGTTGGCGTGGGTCTTGTGCTCAGTATCACCAATGACACAAGTTCATATGAGCTTCTAGTGGCCTAAAAGTCTCTGTTTCTCTATGTTCATGGACCAACCCTGGCTCTTACAATCTTTCAGCCCCTTCTTCTCAAATGGTCCCTGAGGTATGGATGGGTGAGTTTTAGTATAGGAGTCCTTTACAGGGACACACACTCTGCCATCTCTTATTCCCTAAAACTTAGTGCATTGTGACCTGTGTGCATCACACTCTGTTGGGTAAGGAAGCTTCGCTGGTGAGAGGTGAGGGATACACTAGTATTCTTTCCACCCTCTCTTCTACTGTGTTCCTGGATCCTTAGGTGCTGAGGTTCCACTATAGATATGTCACATAGGGGTGGACATCTCCTAGATGTACATTTTCTATACACGTGTAGAACTCTGCAGTTGCCTCAATCTGTTGCAAAAAGAAGCTTTTTGATGAATGGGGTACTAATACTTGTCTGTAAATATGAGGATTCATATTTGGGATATGGTAGGAAATTTAATTTTTCTAGAGATATGATAGAGATAGGGCTTTCTCTAGGATCTGTGACCGCTCTAGTCATGTGTAGGCTATGGTTACAGTGCTACCCATGAGTTCACTCCCATTGAGAGGGTTTTAAGGTCAATTAGATAGCTGTTGATTACACCCCAGATGACAGTGCCACTACTGCACCAATAGAGGTAGTTTGCTGTGCCAGTCATTATGGATATTTGGATTTAGGACTGGGTGGGATTATTGATTGACTTTCTCCCTTAGCAGCTTGCATAGTATCCTCTAGAACTATGATAGCTAGTCTCTCAGGGTAAAGGATTCCAGGTAAGTTCCTGCTCTATTGGTCCAGGTTCCATGTTTGAATTATGTCCTGTCTTCAGCAGGAGGGCCTTACCTTCAAGTTCTGGGAGGAAATCCAAGATCTCTGGTAATAGCCTGTGTTATTTTTGGAGTCTCTGACTACTCTGACCGACCACTTGGAGGGAGGTCTCTCCTCTCTGGCACTGTACTCCTTCCCATACAGCCCACAGGCACACACATGCACCGATGCTCAGACACAGTATGTGTACTTCTCAAGGGTTCCCAAGCCAACACATTTCCCTCTGTCTTTCCATACCACCCATGGGAATGGAAATTCGTCATTTCCCCCCATCTCCCATGCAACCTCCCTCCTCCCTCTCCAATCCAAGCACCCCCCTTATCCCCACCCTCTCCAATAACACCCACCTTCCCCATTTTTGCTCTCCTTAGTTCCCTCTTCTCCCACACCCACGGTCCCCTGCATGTCCCTCCCTTCCCCTTCCCAGCCAAACATTCCCACTTTCCCCACCTCCTTCCTGGTAATGTCTCTTCCCTACTATCTCCCTCTTTCAGGTTCTTTCTTTCCCTTTACTTCCATGTTCCTTTCTATTTTCCCGGCTCCTTCTATTACATCAGGATATATACCCACATGGTGGCTGAGAACCATCTTTAACTCCAGTTTCAGGGGAATCTGACGCCATCTCCTAACCTCCACGGCATTGCATGACACAGGTGCACAGACCTACATGCAGACAGTACATTCATACATAAAAAATAAATAAAATTAAAAAAGGATGTATACTCACATATAAGGGATTGGCGTTATGATCCACAAGTGAGGGAGAACATATGTCATTTGCTTTTCTGAGTTTGTGTGACTTCACATAGTATAACAGTCTCTAGTTCCATCCATTTACCTGCAAATTTCAAAATTTCATCTGTTCTAACTGCTGAATAGAGTTCCATTGTGTAAATGTACTACATTTTTATTATCCATTCATCAGTTGAGAGACATTTAAGTTGTTTCTATTTCTTGGCTATTGTGGAAAAAAAGCAGCAACAGACAAGGATGTACAAGGATGAGTCCATTGGGCATATGCCAAGCAGATCATATGGTAAATTCAGTTTTAGTTTTTAGTCTTTTTTTTTTTTTTTTTTTTTTTTTTTTTTGTTGCTTTTAGACAGGGTCTTCCTGTTAGCCCTAGCTTGTCCTGGAAATTGCTCTGTAATCAGGCTGGCCTGAACTCACCGAGATCTGCCTACATTTGCCCTCCCAAGTGCTAGGACTAAAGGCAAACTGCACCATCACACCCAGCTTCAGTTTTAGTTATTTAAGGAATTTCTTTCACACTGCTTTCCATAGTGGTTTCACAAGTCTTTGCCACTCCCACCAGTAGAGAATGCGCATTCTCCTTCCTTCACATCCTCACCAGCATGGGGTGTCTTTTGTTCTCCTGATCTTAGCCAGCCTGACTGTGGTAAGATGGAATCTTTATTTTTTTTTTTTTAAGATTGGAAATCTAAAGTGTTATTTAATTTTTATCTATTTTTACTAATTATGGTGTTTGAACACAATTTAAAGATGCTTTTAGCCCATTTCTATTTCTTCTTTTCAGAACTCGCTGTTCAGATCCATAGCCCAGATTCTTAAGCTTCATTTTTGTTTTTTTATTTTTTTTGGTTGTGTTTGTTTTTTGGTATGTGTTTTGAATTCTTTGCATATTCTGGATATTAATCCCCTGTTAGATGTGTGGTATATGAAGATTTTCTCCCACTTAGTGGCTTTCCTCTTCACTTCCTTGGCTATTTCTTTTGTTGTATAGAGCCTTTGTAGATTCAGGAGGTCCTACTTGATTTTCATTGACCTCAATGCCTGGGCAACTGGTGTCTGATTTAGAAAGTCATTTCCTACACCTTTATCTTGTAGGGTACTGCCTATATTTTCTTCTAGAAGTGTCAGAGTTTCAGGTTTAGCTTGTGGTCTTTGATCCATTTGCAGTTGAGTTTTGTGCATGGTGAAAGATAAGGGTCCAACTACATTCATGTATAGGTAGAATGCCAATTTTCCTAGCACTGAAGTTGCTGTCTTCTACCATTTTGTGTTCTTTGCACCTTTGCCAAAAATCAGATTGTTGAAGTTGTATATACTCATAATTGGGTCTTGCATCATGTTTCATTGATCTACAAGTCTATTTTTGATGTTAGGCAGGGCCTGGGCTTGGAGAGCTAAAGATGGCACCTACCACCCTTCTCTTCCAGTCAAAAGCCTACCTCATCTCAGGCAGCTGATGCAACTTCCCTTCCTGATGAAAGCACAGCCTAAGACCATATATGGTTATATTCCAGCTTCATGATCAACACTAAAGACCCACTTTGTCCTCTCCCACTGCACCAGGTTTGCCCTTACAAGTACATGATTTGTCTTGCCATCATTACCTTGTCTTCCTCTTCCCAGAACTTATAAAAGCCTTCATCCCCAGCCCAAGCTCGGGACTCCCCTGCCTCCCTCTCTGAGACCAGTGGACCCACCCCAGAGCATGTCCAATTAAACCTCCTTTTATACTTTGCTAATCTGGTTTGATCTGGCCTGTTTTGCGTTGGGAAAAAGCCTTTCAGCAGTACCATGCTGTTTTTATGACTATAGCTCTGAATTATAATCTGAGATCTGGTATGGTGATCTCCCCAGCATTGTACTTTTTGCCCAAGATTGTTTTGGAAATCTAGGGTCTTTTGTGTTTCCATATGAATTTTAGGACAATTTTTCTAGCTTTGTGAAGAATGTTGTGGGTATTTTGATTGACATTGCATGGAATCTATAGATTGCTTATGGTAAAATGGTTATTTTCACAATATTGGTCCTACCAATTGGTCCTTCCATCTCTTCATGTCTTCCTCTATCTCTTTCTTTAAAGATTTGAAAATTTCATTGTAGAGATCCTTAATGTCTTTGATTAGGTTTATCCCTAAATATTTTTTGATGTTATTGTGAATAGAAGGGTTTCTTTGGATGCTTTTTCTGATTTCTTGTTATTGGTATATAAAAAGGCTACTTATTTTTGTAAGTTGATTTTTTAACCTGCTACTTTACTGAAAGAATTAATTTCTAGCAGAGTTCTGGTAGAACATTTGGAATCTCTTATCTGTAATATCTTACCATCTGAAAATAGTGATAATTTTACCTCTTCTTTTCCTATGAATACTCCTTTAATTTCCTTCTTTTGTCTTATTGCTCTCACAAGAGTTTCAAGAACTATATTGAAAAGGAATGGTGACAGTGTGTCCTGTCTCATTCCTGATTTTAAGGGGAATGCTTCCAGTTTCTGTCCATTTAGAATGAATTTAGCTATGGATTTGTTGTACATAACTTTAATAATGTTGAGATATGTTCCCTCCAGTCCAATTCTCTCCATGACTTAAAGCCACTTACTATTACTGTGTTGAAGTTAATCTGTGTTGGATTTTGTCAAAGGCCCTTTCTCCATCTATTGAAATGACCATGTGATTATTGTCTTTAAGTCCATTTATATGTTTTGTTAAATTCATTGACTTATATATATTGAACCCTCCCTGCATCTCTGGAATAAACCCAATTTGATCATGGTGGATGATCTTTTTGATATTTATTTATTTATTTATTGGTCTTTTTGAGACAGGGTCTCTCTATAACCCCAACTGGCCTGGAACTCATCTGTAGACCAGGTTGGCCTTGAACTCACAGAGATCCCCACCTGCCTCTGCCTCCTGAAGGTGTTTAGTAAGGATATGGGCTTATAGTTTTCTTCTTCTTCTTCTTCTTCTTCTTCTTCTTCTTCTTCTTCTTCTTCTTCTTCTTCTTTTCTTTTGTCGTGTGTCTTTACCTGGTTTTGATATTAGATTGATACTTGCTTCATAGAAGGAGTTTGGGAGTTCTCCCTCTGTTTCTAACTTTTTGAATAATTTAAGAACACTTGGTCGTAGATCTTCTTTGAATCTCTGGTAGAATTCTGCTGTGAATACATGGGTTTATTATTGTTTTTAGTTGGGAGATTTTGTATTACTGTGTCAATTTCCTTATATTTTATGTGTCTGTTTAAGCTGTTGATCTGTTCTTGGTTTAAGTTTGGTGGTTTCCATGAATTTAGAAATCCATCCATTTCCTTTAGGTTTTCAAATTCAATAGACCATAGGTTTTTGAAGTAATCCCTTATAATTTTCTGAAATTTTGTTGTCTGTTGTGATGGTTCCCGTTTTACCCCTAATTTTAGTAATTTGGATATTCTCTTTCTCTTTTTTGGTTAGATGGGATAGGATTCTGCCTATCTTGTTTAGCTTTTCAAAGAACCATGACTAGGTTTGTTGATTCTTTTTATTGTTTTCTTTGTTTCTATTTCATTAATTTCTGCTTTGATTTTCATTATTTTTTCTTGTCCACTATGTTTGGGTTTGGTTTCCTCTTGCCTTTTCAGAGTCTTGAGTTGTACTGTAAAGTCATTTATATGTGGTCTTTCTGATTTTTTAATGTAGGTATTTAAAACTTTAAAACTTCTCTCTTAGGACTACTTTTAAAGAGGTTTTGTTGCATTCTATTATTATTATTATTGTTATTTAGTTCCAGAACTACTCTTACTTCTTTCTCAATTTCCTCTTTGACCCCATTCATCATTCAGCAATGAGTTATTTATTTATTTATTTATGTATTTATTTATTTATTTACTTTTGGTCTTTTTGAGACAGGGTTTCCCTGTAGCTCTGGCTGTCCTGGAACTCACTTTGTAGACCAGGCTGGCCTTGAACTCACAGAGATCCACCTGCCTCTGCCCAATGAGTTATTTAATCTCCATGAGTTTGTGTAATTACTACAGCTTCTTTTGTTATTGACTATAAGCTTAATAGCACTGTAGGCTATACATGCAGTTATTTCATTTTTTTTTTTTTGTATTTGTTGACATTTGTTTTCTGTCCCAGAATGTGGCAAATTTTAGAAAAACTTGTATGGGCTGCTTAGTAGAAAGTGTATTTCTTTGGTGCTTGGGTGGAATGGTCTGTAGATGTCCCGTCCATTTGTTGTATGATGTCATTTAATTCAGATGTCTTTCTGTTTGTTATTTTTTTCCAGTTGACCTGTCTATTGGAGATAGTGGGGTATTAAAACCACTTTCTATTACTGTGTCGGGGTTAATCTATGTTTTAGTCATTTAATATTGTTTTTATGAAATTGGGTGCACCAGAGTTTGGTGCATATATGTTTATAATTTAACATCTTCTTGGTCAGTTTCTCCTTTGATTAGAATGAAATGACCCTCTTTGTCTCTTCTGATTAGTTTTAATATGAAGTCTATTTTGTTGGACATTAGAATTGTAACACTTGCTACCTTCTTAGTGCCCTTTGCTTGGAATATTTTTTTTCCATGGTTTCACCCTAATGTAGTATCTATCCTTGAAATTGAGATGAGTTTCTTGAAGACAACTAAAAATATGGATCTTCTTTCTTAATCTGTTCCACTAGCCTGTGCCTTTTGACTGGGGAGTTGAGGCCATTGATATATAGAGTTATTATTGAAAGATATGCATTGGTTATGTCATTTTAATTAGTTTGTGTTCTTGGCCCTATTTTGTGTTTCCTTAATTATACCTTCCTTTGTTTTCTTTTTATAAGCTTTTGGATATACTCAATCCTATCTTAAGTCCTTTGTATAGCTTCAGGTATTCTCTGTAAGGCTGGTTTGGTGGACATGAATTCTTCCAACCTTTTTGTGTCATGGAAAATTTTTCCATTTCCCCTTTGACTGTGATCATTTTTCTGGGTAATGTATTTGGTGTTGGCATCCATGGTCACGTTTAGAACCGGGAATACTTTGGTCTAGGTTCTTCTGACTTTCATGAAAAGCCAGCTGTAATTCCAGTGGGTTTTGCTTTATATGTAACTTGTTTTACTTTTGGCGCTTTCAGTACCCCTCTTTATTCTGTACATTTAGTGTTTCTACTATGATATGCCATGGGAAGTTTCTGTTCTGGTGCTGTCTAGTTGATGTTTTATGTGCTTCTGGAATCTGTACAGATATGTCTTTCCTTCATTTAGGGAATTTTCTTCTATAATCCTGTTGAAGACCTGGTCAATGCCATTGGCCTGTGATTCTTCTCCTTCCTGTGTGCCTATGATGTGTAGGTTTGGCCTTTTCATGGTGCCTCACATTTCCTGTGTATTCCATTCTTGTATTTTTAAATTTTTTTCATAGTTTTTGTTTGAGGAGTCTAGTTCTTTAACTTTATTATCCAGTTTTTTATTCTGTCTTTTGCTTCATTCATTCTACTTGTGAGGCTTTTTCCTACTGTTTCAAATTGACTTACTGAGATTTTCAATTCCATCTTCATTTTGGCTTGCTGTGGGGCCAGATGATTCCATTACAGCTGACTATCAGAGAGCTGGCTTCTTTCCCTGATAGCCTTCTAGTAGATTTCACCCCAGGAAACCTAGGAGTTCAGCAGGAGATGAGAGCCACTCAGCCATCTGCAGCAATTCCCAGGGGAATGTAGCTTGAAGAGTAGCATTCCCAAGTCTCATCCCTCCTGAGGCATGTCCACCCTGTCCTCTGGAGGCAAGTGGTGCAAGCCATAAGCTTATCTGGAGGGGGCAGGGCACAGTGGTTTTCCTGCCATAAAACTTAGCTATTGCAGAATGCACATACGCTTCTCCTCTGTCCTGCCTACCTCCTCCCTGGTCAAAAAGCCCAATGAAAGTATGTAAGTGCTCCATACAATTTCAGCCATCTCATATTTGATAAGGAGGCCAAGAAGACACATTGGAGGAAAGACAGCATCTTCAACAAGTGGTGTTGGCAAAACTGGATCACCACCTGTAGAATAATGAAATTAAACCTCTACCTCTCACCCTGTACAAAAGTCAATTCCAAATGGATCAAAGACCTCAACGTGAAATCCAAAACTCTGGAGGTGATAGAAGAGAAACTTGGCAGCAGACTACAAGACGTAGGTTTAGGAAAAGACTTCTTAAATCAGACAGCAGCTGCACAAGAAATAAGATTGTCAATTGACAAATGGGATCTCATTAAACTCAAAAGCTTCTGTACATCAAAGGAAATAATAAAGGAAGTGAAGAGAAAACCCACAGAATGGGAGGAAACTTTCACAGCAGATACATCTGACAAAGCATTAATTTCCAGAGTATACAAGCTACTCAAAAAACAAAGAAGAAAGAAAACAAATGAATCACTCAGAAGATGGAGCAAAGATCTGAACAGAGACTTCACAGAGGACGAATTAGAGATGGCTGAGAAACACCTCAAGAAGTGTTCAACATCGCTAATAATTAAGGAAATGCAAATTAAAACCACCTT
>VZQC01014421.1:3680980-3765533 GCA_009823505.1 Rhizomys pruinosus
TTTGGTCTTTTTGAGACAGGGTCTCCCTGTAGTCCCAGCTGTCCTGGAACTCACTCTGTAGACCAGGCTGGCCTTGAACTCACAAAGATCCACCTGCCTCTGCCTCCCAAGTGCTAGGATTAAAGGTGTGCGCCACCACGCCCGGCGAGTCATTTTTCTTATATAACATTGTAGAGCTTAAATCTCTTCCAGCACCAAACTGGTGATAAACCATGTGAAGTGTATTCTCATTGGTAAGACTGCTCTTATGCCCACATACAAATATGTATTTATTTAAGTCATTATTGGTGTGTGTGTGTATGTCTAGGCTCATTGTACATGTTGATCTTAGAAGCTATGAGTTCTAGTAGTCTAAGGAAAATCTTTGTTTTTGATTTCAAAGCATCCTCAATTCTCAATGCAATATTTGCCAAATATTGAGCTACTAATGGCATGGTAGTTTGAATGTGAAATATCCCCTGTAGGCTCAGGTACTTAAACATTTTGTTCCCAGCTGGTGGTGCTGTTGGGAAGGGTATGGAGACCAGGAGACAGAATCTTAAAACCGGAAGTGAGTCACTGGGGGCATACCTTGAGATTTTACAGTTCTGCTCCACTTCCTGTTCTTTGCTTCTGGACTGCTGATGCAATGCGACCTGTCAGCCTCCTGCTTCTGCCTCCACGCCTTCCCCTACTGCTGTGATGATGGAATGAGTCCATGAGACTGTCAGCCAGAGGAAACACTGTTCTTCCCTTAGTTTCTTCTTGGGTATTAGGTTATGGTAATGAAGAAAGGAATGAATACAGAGAAATTTGTACTTAGAAGTGGAGCCACTGTTATAAACCTAATCATCTGATTCTTAGGCCTTTGGAACTATTTTACAGGAGGATTGTGGAAGAATTTGGAACTTTGGGCTAGAAAATCCCCAGAATGCTGTAAGCAGAGCTTACTGAGCCGTTCTTGTGGGAGTTTAGAAGACCAGAATGGCAAGGGGAATGAAGACGGTAGAGGCCCAGCTCACGAGCTTTCAGAGGGGAGGAAGGACTCTATCCAGAACTTGGCTAGAAGCTATTTAGCTACATTTCAGTGAAGAACCTGGCTGTATTCTGCCCATGCCCTCAGAACTTGAATGAGGCTGAATTTAAAAATAATGGACTTTCTTTGGCAGAAGACATTTCAAGACATCATAGCATTTTGGATGTGGTGTAGTTACTCACCACTGCTCTTATGTAGACTTATAATGAGAAAAAAGTATATGAAAAACATGAACTTTAATGGGGGAAAGTTGTATGAGCAATTTTAAAATTGAGGAGGAGCGTGCAGATAACAAACCATCTGTAACTCTTAATATGAAACCTCATTGTATTCACTCGCGCAATATGAAAGGTACTCTGAAGACAAGGTCCCACACATCAAAAGTTCTAACTTTTAAAAATGTTGAATTACCACTTACTTTCAGACATGGTAATTAATATATACAGGTGAAGGTATATATTCATATTTTAGAGTAATATAAAATTAAAGGGAAAATGTGAACTCCTAAACATATATCAGAGTTAACATACAGTTTATTACTGGAGTACATAATTCTGGTACATATATGATGTTTATATAGGTATATTTTGGAGCAGTACAATTGGGAGGGAACCACAACAACATAAGGAATGGGTCAAAAAATGGACTGATATAGTTAAATTCTGACCAAAACAATAAACCTTTGCAGAGAAAAAACTTTAAAAAGACTGAGAGAAAGATGCAGGACATGTATGGCAGAATGCATGATCTGGGGTGGGGTGGGGGGAAAGGAAAGGGTAATATGTCTAAATTCAACTGAAAAATGATGTCTGAAACACATAAAACATCAATAAAAGTATTATATTTAAAATAAAAAAATGCTGAATTATTTGAAAAGAGAAGGCCTGAACTTAAATGTCTCAGAAAGGGTTTTCATGCTCAAAAACAACTGCTCAGGAAAGTGATTTTTGCAGATTCAACCACCAACACATAACAGATACCACTGTAGCCACGATCTGAGAGGGCAGGCTACATCTTGAGCTGAAAGCAGAACTTGGCAGTACTAGTTTTGCAGGGAAGATTGAGGGGGCCATGGAATCTTGTTCCATGATTTCAGAGAGCCTCTTGGAAAGGGGCAATGTGTGCCAATGTCAGAGTCTCTATAATAAGA
The DNA here is from genome assembly GCA_009823505.1 of Rhizomys pruinosus. NCBI lineage: Eukaryota > Metazoa > Chordata > Mammalia > Rodentia > Spalacidae > Rhizomys > Rhizomys pruinosus. The sequence goes on from VZQC01014421.1 coordinate 3,683,146, forward strand.
CCTCAAGAGATGACTGCATGAAGCTGAGAAGATAAAGCCTAAGCTGCAATTGGATCCCAGGATATTGGAGATACCAGGATCATGAGACATCTGTCAAGGAAACATCCAGGCAGAATGGAGCCTACCAAAGAGAAAGGTTATGTGTGTTATAGGCAGCAGATCTGGAGTGGCCCAGCTACTCAAGTCCTTCAGAGTCCAGATGATTCCATCAAGGCCCCAGATATCTTACCAGGAGATTTTTGGAATTTGACATTTGCCTTGCTTGGTTTTGATCTTCTTTTTGTTCAGTCTTTCCTTGCTGTGGTCCCATTACTCCCTTTTGGAATGTGAATGTTTACTCTGTGCCATGTATGTTGGAAGTTTATAACTTATATTATACAGTTAAGTGATTGAGTCTCAGAAGAGACTTCGAACTTCTGAAGTGTAGGGACTGTTAAAAGTCTATGGGAACTTTATTAATTTTTCAAATCCATGAGCATGGGAGATCTTTCCATCTTCTGATGTCTTTTTTCAATCTCATTCTTCAGGGTTTTAAATTTTTTGTTGAAGAGATCTCTGGTGTCTTTGGTTAGATTTGTTCCCAGGTTTTTTTTTTAGGCTATTGTGAATGGGAAGGTCTTCTTATATTCTTTCTCCAGGTGCTTGTTGTTGGTGTAAAGAAACTCTATTGATTTTTCTAGGTTAATTTTGTATCCTGCCACTTTACTGAAACTCTTAATCATTTCTAGGAGCTTTCTGGTGGAGTTTTTAGCATCCCTTAGGTAAACTATCATATCGTCTGCAAAAAGGGATAGTTTTACTTCCTCTTTTCCAATTAGTACTCCTCTAATTTCCTTTTCTTGCCTTATTGCCTTAGCAAGCATTTCAAGCACTATATTGAAGAGGAGTGGTGATAGGTGGCAGCCTTGCCAGGTTCCCACCTTTAAGGGGAATGCTTCTAATTTTTCTCAATTTAGGATGATGTTGGCAGTGGGTTTGTTGTATATGGCTTTGATTATGTTGAGGAATGTTCCCTTCAGTCCAATTCCCTCTAGAACTTTAAACATGAAGGGATGCTGGATCTTGTCAGAGGCTTTTTCTGCATCAATTGAGATGATGATGTGATTTTTGTGTTTCACCCAAATTAATATACAGATTCAATGCAATCCCAATTAAAATCCCCATGAGTTTCTTCACAGACTTGGAAAAAAAATCCTTAAATTCATATGGAAAAGACCAAGACTCTGAATAGCTAAAGCAACCCTGAGTGAAAAGTGCAATACAGGGGGTATTAATTTACCAGACTTCAAACTATATTACAGGGCTATAGTCATAAAGACAGCCTGGTACTGGCACAAAAACAGACCCCTTGAGCAATGGAACAAAATTGAAGATCCAAACTTGAGCTCATACAATTTCAGCCACCTCATATTTGTCAAAGGTACCAAAAAAGCTCAATGGATGAAAGATAGCATCTTCTGCAAAGAACAAAATTAAACCCCTACCTCTCACCCTGTACAAAAATCAACTCCAAGTAGATTAGAGATCTCAGAGTGAGACCCCAAACTCTGAAGGTGACAGAAGAAAACATTGGTAGCAACCTACAAGACATAGGAGTAGGAAAAGACTTTCTTTTTGTGTGTGTGTTTTTAAATTAATATATANCAAACATGCTTTTCATCTCTTTCTCAGTCTTTCTCACTATTCTCCATGTGGAAGTTGACTGTTTTGAGCAGAAGTTCACTGTTTCAGTCAGTTCGTTGATGCAGTACTTTCTGATGCTATTGTTGTTGTTGTTTACAATATGCATCACTCCCAACTGTGCACAAGAAATACTTACAACTAGGTAATTGGCACTAGCATCCACAGATGAGGGCTTCCATTCGTCGTTTGTTTTTCTGGGACTGTGTTACTTCACTCAGCATGATGTCCTCTAGCTCCAGCCATTTTCCTGCAAAGCTCATGATGTCGTCTTTTTTTTTTTTTTTTTGGTCTTTTTTGAGACAGGGTCTCCTTGTAGTTCTGGCTGTCCTGGAACTCTTTCTTTAGACCAGGCTGGACTTGAACTCACAGAGATCTGCCTGCCTCTGCTTCCCAAGTGCTAGGATTAAAGGCGTGCACCACCAAGCCCAGGGATGTCGTCTTTTTTTACTGCTGCATAGAACTCCATTGTGTAGATGTACCACATTTTCTCTATCCACTCAGAAAAGACTTTCTAAATCAAACAGCAGCCACGCAGAAAATAAGGCCAGCAGTTGACAAGTGTGACCTCATCAAACTCAAAAGCTTCTGTACAGTGAAAGAAAGAATCAAGGAAGTGAAGAGAAACCCACAGAGTGGAAGGAAACCTTCACCAGTGATACATCTGACAGAGCATTAACATCCAGAATATAAAAAATATTCAAAAATAAAGAATTAAGAAAACAAATGACTCACTCAAAAGATGGAGTAAAGAGCTAAACAGAGACTTCACCAGTCAGGAAGTAAAGATAGCTGAGAAACATCTTAAAAAGTATTCAAGGGACTGGAGAGATGGCTCAGCAGTGAAGAGCACCAACTGCTCTTGTAGAGGACCCAGGTTCGAGTCCCAGCACCCACATGGCTGCTAAGAACTGTCTTTAACTCCAGTTCCAGGGGAATCTGACACCATCTCCTGACCTCCGTGGCATTGCATGACACAGGTGCACCAACCTATATGCAGACAGTACACTCATACACATAGAAAATAAAAAAATAAAAAAGTGTTCAACATCATTAATAATTAAGGAAATGTAAGTTAAAATTCTAAGATATCATCTCACTCTGATAAGACTGGCTAAGATCAAGAAAACAAAAGACACCAAATGCTGGAGAGGTTGTAGGGAAAGGGGAACACTCATCCACTGCTGGTGGGAATGTAAACTTGTACAACCATTGTGGAAAGCAGTGTGGAGACCCCTTAAAAGACTCAAATGAGCCTACCACCTTATCCAGCCATACCACTCCTGGGTATATACCCACAAGATGCATCCTACTGCAAAGATACATGCTCAGCTATGTTTATTGCAGATCTCTTCAAGAGATCTCTTCAAGATTCCAAGAACTGGAATCAACCCAAATGCCCCTCAACTGAGGACTGGATAACAAAAATTTGGTACATCTACACAATGGAGTTCTATGCAACAGTAAAGAAAGGTGACATCATGAACTTTGCAGGTAAATGGATAGAACTGGAAAGCCATTATGTTAAGTGAACTAATGCAGCCCCAGAAAAACAATCAGCGAATGTTTTTCCTCATTTGTGGATGCTAACACCAAATCCCCAGAAAGGCAAGCTGAGCATAGTTATTGTTATGTTTCTTTTTATCTGAAAGCAACTGTGCTGTTATAATGTGAATCTCTTAATGGGCTCTAGAATTTAACTTATTTTCAGACATTGTAAGTACCATATATGGGTGGAAGGTATGTACTAACATTTTACAGTAATATAAAATTAAAGGGAAAAATGTGAATTCGTAAACATATTTAGAAATTAACATAGAGTTTATTTTTGGAGGTCATAATTTTAGTACACATGACATTTATATAGGCATATTTTGGAGCAATACAAAGGGGAGGGAACAACAACAACATAAGGACCTCAAATAGCTGACTGATACAGTTAAATTCTGCCAGATGAAGTACATCACTTGGGGCAGGGTTTGAGGTTTTAGAGCCTGGTCCCACTTCCTGTTCTGTGTCTCTTCCTGACTGGTGGTGTAACGAGCAGCTGCACCATGCTCCTGCCATGTCTTCCGTACAGGGATGGAATAATCTCCTCAGACTATAAGCCAAAACAAACCTATCCACACCTAGATAGTCTCTTCCTCAGGTATTTGGTCATAGCATTGAGAAAATTCATACAAATGGGAATGTGTTGTCATGCTTAGGTTTGGTAAGAAGATAAGAAAAACAGTAAGACCATTGATTTAGGATAAGAACAGTTTAGCTGTGATGAGATGATTTACTTTTGACAAGCACAAGAGCAGTGCCTTATTTTACTGTATTTATAGTTAATGCAAAGATTGCTACAAGTTAAGTGTACTTGAGACTTATTAACTATTTTTTGGTCTTTTTGATCAAAAAGGGAGGGTCTCCCTTTAATCCCAGCTGGCCTAGAGCTGGCTGTGTAGACCAGGTTGGCTTTGAACTCTGCCTCCTGAGTGCTGGGATTGAAGGCATGGGCCACCATGGCCAGTGAGATTTATTAACTCCTATAAGAAATTAGTTATATCTTTTTGAGATACTCATTTAAAATATTTTATTTATTATTTTTATTTTACATGTATGTGAGTGTATTACCTGCATGTCTGTATGTGCACCTGTGTTGTGCAATGCCCACAGAGGTCAGAAGAAGGTGTCACATCCCCTGCAACTGTAGTTATGGACAGTTGCTATCCACTATGTGGGTGCTGGGAATTGAACCCAGGTCCTCTGCAAGAGCATTCAGTGCTCTTAACCACTGAGCCATCTTTCCTGGCCAGACTCATTTTTTATCTGCTATTTTTTAATGATTCTCACAATAATCACTTGAGGTAGGTATGAAGAAGAAGAGCTTGTGTTGTTTTGGCCTTTATTTACAGAGAAATAGAGGTGAAGAGATACAGATCTTCTGAGTCATATTCAGCATAAAAATTCTAGTTGCTGACATCCCAATTGGGCCTCTTTTCTGACTTCATTCAGAGAAAGTAATTGGTACTGAGAGATAGGCAAGCACTCTTGCAGTGAAGGTTTCTGAGTGAAGGCAAATTGAGTAGGAGGCAGGGAGCCATTTTGCAACAAACAAAATGCCCACTACAGCATAAAATGCACCAAGAATACAATGCCAGCGCCATAAAATGGGTCCCGTGATGATCATTACCTGCCATGCTTTTTTTCTCTCTAAATGTATCTTTGTGTTGTTCTACTTATTCTTTTTTCCTTTTTATTGTTATTAAATGTTTTCCATACATCATACATCATTTCTTAATTACCTGCCATGCTTTGATCCAGTGATAGACTATTATTTAGGTTACTCAGATGGACAGCATTCCTTTGAAATATAAGAAACCTTGAAAACCAGAATTTGAAATTATGGGGCTGGAGTATTTTTTTCTTGTTCTAATCAACTGACTATTCCTTGTATCTCAATCCCTATACTGCATGAACTAGGAGGATGAGGTGACATATTTACTCAAGGTTTAGAATCAAAGTCACAAGTTAACTTAGCAGCTAAGTCTTGAAGAATGGGTAGGATTTCACCAGTTGGAGGCAGGAGAGACAGGTGTAGTCCTGGCATGCCTAACAAATTCAAGGGCAAAGAGAGGTGGTACTTCTAGAACTTGGAATTTGAGCAGGGGATGGGATAGGAAAGCTATTGGGCCAAGATTGTTATGAGTCTCCATCTTTATATATTCTGTTAGGTTGATGGTCATTTCACCCAGAAAATGTTTCTTCTCAGATACTTGCTTCAGCTGTCCTATTCATAATAGCCTCTGGCCTGTGAATGTTAGAGTGTATCAGGGGAAACAGAGCATAATAACTTATGCTAAAGTCTCCAAAAGTATTACAAGGCACAAACATTTTTGGGTTCTTTTCTTAAACTGAATTTTTGTGAATTCCATACAATGTATTTTGATCATATTTAAGCCCTTCCCTATCTGCACCCTTCTTCTATCCCTCCAACCAAATTTCATATATTCTGTTATATATTTTAAGGCCTATGAAGTCAGATTTGTGTCCCCAAATGTCATTCAATGTGTGTCATCCATCCACTTAGCCTGGCTAATTTATCTAGTGTCACACCTTGAAGAAAAATAAAATGACTCTTCCTCTCCCAGTAGTTACACGTTGTCAGCAGCTCCTCAGCTGAGGTCGGGACTTCTTCCCACTTTCCCACTTCTGTGCTGGGATATTGCCTGATGAGATTATGTGGGTCTTGTGCATCCTGTTCATTTCCCATTGTTGTGAGTGTTTATGAGTAACTTTTGAGCTGTCTTGAAAGCTCTGTTTCCTTATGGTCATTCACCTCTTGCTCTTATAATCTTTCCATCCCCTCTTCTGCAACTGTCCCTGAGATGTGGATGGAAGAGGTTTGATATACATATCCTATTCAGGGATAAGCTCTCAGCACTTTGTCCATTTGTGGCTTTCTGGGTTAGTCATCATCTACTGCATGAAGAAGCTTCACTAGTGAGAGTTGAGAGATACATTAATATTCTTTCTGCCCCCTGTTCTGCCGTGTCCTCCAACTTAGGTGTAGAAGTTGCATTGTAGATTTGCCACTTAGGGTAGGACAATGCACAAACACTTTCCATGTTTGATTATTTGTGGAACTTTGTAATACTCTCTGTGTGTTGCAAAAGAAGCTTCTTTTTGTGTATATGTGTGTGCTGGATAGCTTTATTGTTAACATGATACACACCCAGGTTGAGGGAGACTCAATTGGAGAATTTCCTCCATTGGTCTAGCCTGTGGCCATGTCTGTGGGGGTATTGTTAAATGATTGTTAAGTGATATGAGAGGGCCCAGGCCACTGTGGATGGTGCCACACCTGGGCAGGTTGTTCTGTATGGTATAAGAAAGCTGGCTGAGCATGGGCCAGGGGAGCAAGTTAGTAAGTAGCATTCCTCCATGGCCTGTGCTTCAGCTCCTGCCTCCAGATTCCTGCCCTGGGTTCCTCCTACCTTGGGCTCCCTCAGTGATGAACTGTGACCTGGGAGATAGAAGCCAAATGTTCTTTAGGCTGAGTATGGACCAGGGGGCCAAGCTAATAACATTCTTCCATGGCCTTCATCTCCTGCCCCTGGGACCTGTCCTCAGTGACGAACTGTGACCTGGGGGTGTAAGCCAAATAAACCTTTTCCTCCCCAAGTTGATTTTGTTCAGAGTGTTATGTCATAGCAATTGAAGGCAAACTAGAACAGAAATTGATACCAGGGGAGTGGTATTGCTGTGACAGACGTGACCTTGGTGTTTGGGGAAGGATAGTGGAAGCATTTGGAACTTTGGGCTAGAAAAAAGACATTGTAGTGCTTAGAGTTTGTTGCTGTGGAGCTTGGAACAGTAATGCTGATTGAGTCGTAGGTGATGGAGGCCTGGCTTGTGAAACTGCTAAGGAAAGTAGAGCTGTTTCTATGATATTTTGAATTGAGACTCTGTGGGTTCTGATGAGCTGGGGCCGAAGAATTAGCCATGATTCAGAAGAGACCAGAACCTGAACTGAAACCTTTGATTTACTGGGACAACTGATGCTGGTTAGCTGGGGCTGATAAATTGGCTGTGAGTAAAAGAGACCAGCATCATTGAGGTAAAATCTTCTAGGAAGAATTTCCTGAGGATCAGCACATAGAAGGTGCAGAGGGTCCTAAGATTCCATCTCAAGTTGGAGCAGGACTTGGTAATGTGTAAATCTCTTGGATGGTTCTGGTGTTAAAAGCGTGACTGGTTCACAGAGAGCAGCTGAGGATTGACACCCTGAGAGGCCAGGAAAGGCCATTGGTAAAAGTGGAGCCTCAGTTACAATGATGACCCCCAGGATTGCAGGGATCATGGAGAGAATCTGGGGTTGCACCCTGAGAAGCCAGAATAGCCCATTAGTGAAGGTGCGGCCTCATCTTCAGTAGAGACCTCAGTTTTGGGAGATGCCAGGACCATGGGATGACCACCAAGGGCAGCAGCGTGTGTGTATGGAACCAGCAAAATGAGCTGCGTGTGCTGTGGATGGCAGAACCAGAGAAGTGGAGTTGCCAAAACCCTTTGGAGCCCAGGAGATTGTGAGTGAATCCCAGATGTCCAGCCTTGGGCTACCTTGCTGGACTTCAGTTTTGCTTAGGTGTGCCTGATTCTTCCTTTTTGAAATGAGACTACTCGTTTTGGATTTTATGGTAACAAATTCCTGTTAAGAGACTTTTAAGAAGGACTTTGAACATTAAAAGTGTTTGGATTTTTTTAAAGACTGTGGGACTTTTTAGGCTGTACTGTCTTGTGTTGTGATATTAATGTTAACATATCTTGGGGTCAAGAAATGGAAATGTTGTGGTTTAGTGTGTCAAGTTGACAAGGGGTCAGTTGTGCTAGATACTTTTGGCTGTCAATTTGACACAGCTGGGTTGAGGGAGCTTCAACTGAGGAATTTCCTCCATTGGACTGGCTTGTGGTCATGTCTTTGGGGGTATGTTCTTGCTTATTGAATGGTGTCAGAGGGCCCAGCCCACTGTGTGGCACCCCTGGGCAGGTTGCTCTGTATTGTATAAGAAATCAGGCTAAGCATGGGCCAGGGGAGCAAGCAACCTTCCTCCACAGCATATGTTTCAGCTCCTACCTCCAGGTTCCTGTCCTGAGTTCCTCCTACTCTGGGCTCCTTCAGTGATGAACTGTGACCTGGGAGATATAAGCCAATTATTTCCTCCCCAAGTAGATTTTTGTCAGAGTGTTTTGTCATAGTAATTGAAGGTAACCTAGTATTTTTCGGTGGAATTTTTTTTGGTCTTTTGAGACAGGGTCTCCCTTTAGTCCCAGCTGGCCTGGAGCTTGCTATGTAGACTGGGCTGGCCTTGAACTCACAGAGATCTGTCTGCCTCTGCCTCCTGAGTGCTGGGATTAAAGGTGTGCACCACCACGCCTGGCCTGTCAGTAGGCTTTTGAACTAATATATTTCCTTTTGGTTTTTCACATCACATAAGTGTTATTTATTTCTTCCCTCTCCTGCCCTGTATAAGCCTCTGCATTCCATCCCCAGTTAAATTATCCCTCATTTTCCCCATTTCAACCTTGATAAGAACTGTCTCGTATTGTCTCTCTCTCTCAAGTTCATTCTTTCTCTTTACTCCCAGGATTTCTTTCAGTTTTCCTGGATCCTATAGTTATCACAGGATAATCACATCTAAGGATTTAGAACTAGGATCCACAAATAGCAACAAATACACTTCACTTGTTTTTCTGAGTTTGTGTTGCTTTACTTAGTATAACCGTCTTTAACTCCAGTTCGAGGGGAATCCAACACCCTCTTCTGACCTCCGCGGCATTGCACGACATGGGGGCAAAAACCTACATGCAGACAGTATATTCATACACATAAAATGAATAAATAAAAAATAAATAAATAAATAAATAAATAAATAAAAAGTTTCTAGTTCATCCACTTTCTTACAGATTTCATGATTTTGTCTTTCCTCACTGCTGAGTATAACTCCATAGTCTAAATATCCCACATTTTCATTACCTTTTCATCAACTGAGGGATATTTACATTGTAATTTCTTAGCTGTTGTGAAAAGAGTAGCAGCAAATATGGCTGAGAAAGTGTGTCTGCAATTGGATACTGAGGCCTGTGTATATATGCCAAGGAGTGGTGTAGCTGGATCAAATGGTAAATCAGGTTCTCTACTGATTTCCACAGTGGTGGTACCAATTTTCAAACCCAGCAGCTGTGAATGAGGGTTCCCCTTTCCCCACATCATTATTAGCATTTAGTGCCATTTGTTTTCTTGATCTTAATGCATTTTGACTAGAGTAAGATGAAACTTTAAAGTACATTTAATCTGCATTTCTCTAATTTCCATGGATGTTCAACACTTTTAAAGGTATTTCTTCTTTTGAGAACTCTCTGTTCAGATTTGTAGCCCTTGTTTTAATGGGTCATGTTTTTTCTTGATTCTTTCTTTTTGAGTTCTTTGTATATTCTGGAATTTAATCTTCTATCTGATGTTTATCTGGCAAAGATTTATTTCCCACTCTTGGCTTCCTCTTCACTTATTGGTTGATTCCTTTGCTGTAAGGAGCTTTTTAGTTTAATGAGGTTCCATTTGTCAATTTTCAATATAATATTTTATTGAGCATTACTCATACAATGGTTCCCAATCAAACCCAGTCCCCCCATAACCCAACACACCATCAGAACTCATGCATTACAACATCCAAGCTAAGCTGTATCCAGTCAAGCTCCCAAACCCAGATGTCCTTTTGTGCAAATAGATCCACTGGAGTCTAGTCAGTACCAGGTAAGTCATACTCTTTCTCACCTAACAGTACTCAAAATGCAGATAAAAACCTCTTTAAGATTCCATCTTACCCCAATGAGACTGGATAGGATCAAGAGAAGATGGATTTGTCAATTTTTGACCTTAATTCCTGAGAGAATAAAGTCGGATTTAAAAAGACTTTTCCTACACCTGTGTCTTATAGTGTACTGCCTATGTTTTCTTCTAACATTTTCTGTATTTCAGGTTTGACACTGAGTTATTTGATCCATTTGGAGTTAAGCTTTTTGTAGGGTGACATCTCTGAGTCTCATCTCCTTTTGTACATGGAGATCCAGTTTCCCAACACCATTTGTTGAATATGCCTTTTATCCTTTAGTATGGATTTTTGACACCTTTATCAAATATCCGGTGGCTAAAATTGCATGCACTCATATTTGGGTCTTCTATTGTATTACATTCATCTGCATATCTGTTTTTCTGCCAGTACCATGCTGCTTTTATGACTATAGCTTTGTGATAGGGTTTGAAATCTGGTATGGTAATCCCCTCAGCATTGCTCTTTTTGTTCATAATCGCAATGGATACCTGTGGTCTTTTGTGGTTCCATATGAATTTTAGGATTTTTTCCAATCCTGTAAAGATTATCATGTAGCTTTTGATTGGGATCAAATTGCATGTATAAAATGCTTTTTTCACAATATTAATTTTACCAATCCATCAGAAGGGAAGGTCTTCCCATCTCTTTGAATCTTCCTCAATCTTTTTCCTCAAAGATAAAGATTTTAAGTTTTCTGAGTAGAGACTCTAAAAATCTTTTTTAGGTTTATTCTTAGTGGGTTTTTTTTTTTTTTTTTGAGGATGTTATAAACAGGAGGGTTTGGTTTTTTTTGTGATTTGTTTTTCTGATTGCTTTTAGAAAGGCTAGTATCCTATCACTTTGCTGAAAGTGTTGATCATTTCTAGAATTTTCTGGTGGAAATGTATAGTATCATATCATCTGCAAATTGGAATATTTTGAGCTCTTCTTTCCTAATAACTGCCCCATTTAATTTCCATTTCTTGTCTTATTGCTCTAGCTAGAGTTTCTAGGACTATATTGAAAAGGACTGGGGATAGTGGACTGCCTTGTTTGTTTTCTTATTTTAATGGCAATTCTTCAAGTTTTTCTCCATTTAGAATGATATTGGCTGTGTGTTTGTTGTATATAACTTTAATTAAGCCATATCTCTAACCCCTGTATGCTTCTTGTATCTGTATAGGAATGTTGTTCTTTAATTTATGTTTTATTATTTTATATTTTATTTTTCTTTTATGTGTATGTGTGTATTGCATGCATGCATATAAGTACACTCATGTTGTACAGTGCCCACAGAGGACAGTAGAAGGTGTTGGATCCCCTAGAACTGGAGTTATGGACAGTTGGTCAGCTGCCATGTGGGTGCTGGGATTTGAACTTGGGTTTTCTGTAAGAACAGCCATGCTTGGGGCTGGAGAGATGGCTCAGCAGTTAAGAGCACTGACTGCTCTTGCAGAGGACCCGGGTTCAATTCCCAGCACCTACATGGTGGCTAAGAACTGTCTTTGACTCCAGTTCCAGGGGAATCTGATGCCCTCTTCTGACCTCCGTGGCATTGCACGGCACGGGTGCACCAACCTACATGCAGACAGTACACTCATACACATAAAAAATAATAACAAAAAATTAAAAAAAAGAACAGCCATGCTCTTAACCACTGAGCCATCTCTCTTGCCCTTGTCTTTCCTTAATTTAAGGTAGTTTTCTTCTGTAATGCTGTTGAAGATCTGGTCAGTGCCATTGATCTTAGATTCTTCTCCTTCCTTTGTAGGAAGGATTGTGTCTTTTCATGATGTCCCACTTTTCTTCCATATTCTGTTTCTGTGTTTAATTTTTTTTTCAAGTTCTTTGTTTGATAGGTCAAATTCTCCAACTTTATCTTTCAGTCTTTAAATTTTATTTTCAATGTGATTTATTCTGTTGGTGAGGTCTTCTACTGTAGTTTGAAATGGGGTTATAATTTTTTTATTCCATCTTAATTGCAGCTTGATTTTCTTCAGTATTTCTCTTTCATGTATTCACTTTTGAAATTCTGAATTATCTTTGTCATTTCATTAAGCTGTATATTTGTATTTTCTTTAGCTTGTCAGTAGTTTATTCTTATCCTCTTTGAGTTCCTTGAATTGTTTTTGTGTTCTTTAAAATCCTTGACTTTTTTTGATCATGTTTATGATTGTTCCTTTAAGTTCTGTGACTCAGGCATATGGATTTCTTTGTTGGTTGTATGTCTGCTATACAATTCTAGCCTGCTTTTTTTTGAGGTGAAGTTTGGCACTGTTTTTACTATTTTTGTAACTTGGTTGCTTTATGATCAAGTATGAATAGTTGGTCAATAGTGCTTCAGGTTCTTACTGTTAATTTTTTTAATGGAGGGATGGAATGGTTCCAGGCTGGTCCAGTGTTGGAGGTGAGCATGCATGTTAGGACTGTGAGTGTGGAGATGGAGGTGGGATGCACTGATTCTAGCTAGCTGACCAGGGCAATCTGAAATTGGAGAACTTTCTTTTTTTTTTTAAAGAAGGTTATTCATTAACCTTTATTTTTTTAATATATATTTTGTACAAGATTATCAAATCTAGACCCATGTCCCCCACCCTATCCCCCCACCCCACCAGAGCTCATGTATTCTGCCAAACATGCTTTTCATCTCTTTCTCAGTCTTTCTCAATATTCTCCATGTGGAAGTTGACTGTTTTGAGCAGAAGTTCACTGTTTCAGTCAGTTCTTTGATGCAGTATTTTCTGTTGTTGTTGTTGTTTCCAAAATGCATTATGTCCAACTGCTTTGTACAGAAGCTCAGGGGGCCCTACACAAGAAATACTTACAACTGGGTAATTGGCACTAGCATCCACAGATGAGGGATACCATTCGTCGTTTGTTTTTCTGGGACTGTGTTACTTCACTCAGCATGATGTCCTCTAGCTCCAGCCATTTTCCTGCAAAGCTCGTGATGTCGTCTTTCTTTACTGCTGCATAGAACTCCATTGTGTAGATGTACCACATTTTCTCTATCCATTCGTCAGTTGAGGGGCATTTAGGTTGGTTCCAGCTCTTTGCTATTGTGAAGAGAGCTGAAATAAACATGGCCGTGCATGTATCTCTGTGGTGGCGTAAGTCTTGAGGGTACATGCCCAGGAGTGGTATGGCTGGGTCGGGTGGCAAGTTCATTCCAAGTCTTCCAAGGGTTCTCCACACTGCTTTCCATAGTGGCTGTACGAGTTTACATTCCCACCAGCAGTGGATGAGTGTTCCCCTTTCCCCACAACCTCTCCAGCACTTGGTATCATTTGTTTTCTTGATCCTAGCCAGTCTTACTGGAGTAAGATGATATCTTAAAGTGGTTTTGATTTGCATTTCCTTAATGATTAGTGATGTTGAGCAGTTCTTGAGGTGTTTCTCAGACATCTCTAATTCCTCGCTTGTGAAGTCTCTGTTCAGTTCTTTGCTCCATCTATTGAGCGGGTCGTTTGTTTTCTTTTTTCTTTGTTTTTTGAGTAGTTTATATATTCTGGAAATCAATGCTTTGTCAGATGTATCTGCAGTGAAGGTTTCCTCCCACTCTGTGGGATTTCTCTTCACTTCCTTGATTGTTTCTTTTGATGTACAGAAGCTTTTGAGTTTGATGAGGTCCCATTTGTCAATTGTCGACCTTAATTCTTGTGCAGCTGCTGTCTGATTTAGGAAGTCTTTTCCTACGCCTATGTCTTGTAGTCTGCTGCCAACTTTTTCTTCTATCACCTTCAGAGTTTGGGGTTTCACGTTGAGGTCTTTAATCCATCTGGAGTTGACTTTTGTACAGGGTGAGAGGTAGGGGTTTAATTTCATTCTTCTACAAGTGGTGATCCAGTTTTGCCAACACCACTTGCTGAAGATGCTGTCTTTTCTCCATTGTGGTTTCTTGGCCCCCTTGTCAAATATGAGATGGCTGAAATTGTATGTGCTCAGATTTGGATCTTCGGTTTTGTTCCATTGGTCAACAGGTCTGTTTTTGTGCCAGTACCAGGCTGTTTTTATGACTATAGCCCTGTAGTATAGTTTAAAATCTGGTATAGAGATCCCTCCTGTGTAGCTCTTTTCACTCAGGATTGATTTGGCTATTCGGGGTCTTTTGTTTTTCCAAATGAATTTAAGAACTTTTGTTTCCAAGCCTGTGAAGAAACTCTTGGGGATTTTGATTGGGATTGCATTAAATCTATACAAGAGTTTTGGTAAAATGGACATTTTTACAATGTTAATTTTCCCAATCCATGAGCATGGGAGGTTTTTCCATCTTCTGAGGTCTTCTTCAATTTCTTTCTTTAAGGGTTTAAAATTTTTGTTGTAGAGGTCTTTGGTGTCTTTGGTTAGGTTTGTTCCTAGGTATCTTATTGTTTTTGAGGCTATTGTGAGTGGGAAGGTCTCTTTGAATTCTTTCTCCAGTTGCTTGTTCTTGGTGTAAAGAAAGGCCATTGATTTTCTAAGGTTAATTTTGTATCCTGCCACTTTGCTGAAGCTGTTAATCGTTTCTAGGAGTTTTCTGGTGGAGTTTTTTGCATCCCTTAAGTAAACAATCATATCATCAGCAAATAGGGATAGTTTGACTTCCTCTTTTCCAATTAGTACTCCTTTAATATCCTTTTCTTGCCTTATTGCTCTAGCAAGTGTTTCAAGCACTATATTGAAGAGGAGTGGTGATAGGGGGCAGCCTTGCCGAGTTCCTACCTTTAAAGGGAATGTTTCTGTCATTTCCCCATTTAGGATGATATTGGCTGTGGGTTTCCTGTATATGGCTTTGATTACATTGAGGAATGATCCCTCCAATCCAATTCCTTCTAGGACTTTAAGCATGAAGGGATGCTGGATTTTGTCAAAGGCTTTTTCAGCATCAATTGAGATGATGGTGTGGTTTTTGTCTTTGATTCCGTTTATGTGTTTGATGATGTTTATTGATTTTCGTATGTTGAACCATCCCTGCATCTCTGGTATGAATCCAACTTGGTCATGATGGATGATCTTCTTGATGTGGGTCTGTATGCGATTTGCCAGTATTCTGTTTAGAATTTTGGCATCTGTGTTCATGAGGGAGATGGGTCTATAATTCTCCTTTTTAGTTGTATCTTTGCCTGGTTTTGGTAATAGAGTGATGTTGGCTTCATAGAAGGAATTTGGGAGAGTTCCCTCTGATTGTATACTTCTAAACAGTTTCAGAAATAATGGTTGTAGGTCTTTTTGAAATGTTTTATAGAATTCTGCTGTGAAACCGTCTGGGCCTGGGCTTTTTTTAGTTGGGAGGCTTCTTACTACATCCTCTATTTCTTCATATGTTATGGGTCTGTTTAAGCTGCTGGTCTCCTCTTGGCCAAGCTTTGGTGATTCCCAAGATTTCAGATATTCATCCATTTCTTCTAGATTTTCAAACTTGGTAGAATATAGGTTCTTGTAATATTCCCATATAATTTTCTTGATCTTTTCCTTGTCCGTTGTGATATTTCCCTTTTCATCACAGATTGTATTGATTTGGAGTTGTTCCTTCTTTCTTTTTGTTAACTGGGCTAGAGGTCTGTCTATCTTGTTTATTCTTTCAAAGAACCAACTTTTGGCTTCATTGATTTTTTGTATTGTTTTCTTTGTTTCTATTTCATTGATTTCTGCTCTGATTTTTGTTATTTCTTCCTGTCTGTTGCGTTTAGGGTTCATCTGTTGTTGCCTCTCAAGTGCTTTTAGCTGTAGTGTTAGATCATTCACTTGTGCTCTTTCTGTTTTTCTAATGTAGGCACCCAGGGCTATAAATTTCCCTCTTAGGACTGCTTTTAAGGTATCCCATAGGTTTTGTTGTGTTGTATTGTCATTGTCATTCAGTTCCAGGAATGTTTTTATTTCTTTCTTTATCTCTTCCTTGACCCATTCATTATTCAAGAGTGTGTTGTTTAGTCTCCATGTGTTCTTGTAGGCAGGAGGGCTTGTCCTGGTGTTGATGTTGAGCTTCATTGCACTGTGGTCTGACAGGATGCATGAAATTATTTCAATCTTTTTGTATTTGTAGAGGTTTCTTCTGTGTCCCAGGATGTGGTCGATTTTGGAGAATGTTCCGTGGGGTGCTGAGTAGAAAGTGTATTCTCTGGTATTAGGATGGAATGTTCGGTAGAGGTCTATGAGGTCCATTTGGTGTATCATATCGTTCAGTTCAGATGTCTCTCTGTTTATTTTTTGTCCTGTTGACCTATCCAAAGGACTCAGTGGGGTATTGAAATCTCCCACTATGAGTGTGCTGGGGTTAGTCTGTGACTTGTGGTCCTGGAGAATTGTCTTTATAAAGTTTGGTGCACCAGAATTTGGGGCATATATATTCATAATTGTGAAATCTTCTTGGTGGATTGTTCCTTTGATGAAAATGTAATGGCCTTCTTTGTCTCTTCTGATTTCTTTTACTTTGAAGTCTATTTTGTCCGATATTAAAATAGCAACACCTGCTTTCTTTTTGGTACCATTTGCTTGGAATATTTTTTTCCATCCCTTCACTTTAAGGTGGTGCCTGTCCTTGAAGGTAAGATGTGTTTCTTGTAGACAGCATATCGATGGATTCTGTTTCCTAATCCAGTCTCCCAGTCTATGTCTTTTGATTGGGGAATTTAGTCCATTAATATTTAAGGTTATGACTGATAGGTTTGTGTTGCTTCCTTTTGCCTTATTATCCATTTGCGGTTTGGGTTTAGGTTTCTACTTCTGCAGTTATGCTTTTATTGATTTCTCTTTCTAGGTGCCTGGGGATGGTTGCTCCTTTCTTCTGTTCTTTGAATTGCTTCAAGTATTCTCTGAAGGGTTGGTTTTCTGGACATGTATTCTTTCAGCTTGTTTATGTCATGGAAGGTTTTTCTCTCTCCTTCAACTATAATTGACATTTTTGCTGGGTATAGTAACCTGGGTTGGCATCTATTGTCCTTTAACACTGGGAATGCTTTGCTCCAGGTTCTTCTTGCTTTCATAGTTTGCATTGAGAAGTCAGTTGTAATTCTGATAGGTTTCCCCTTATAGGTCACTTGTTGTTTTTCTCTTGTGGCTTTAAGGATTTTGTCTTTGTTTTGGGTGTCTAGCATTTTAACTATGATGTGGCGTGGAGAGTTTCTTTTCTGATCTTGTCTGTTTGGAGTTCTATGTGCTTCTTGTATTTGTATTGGTTTGTCTTTTTTTAGTTTGGGGAAATTTTCATCTGTTATTCTGTTGAAGATCTGATCAATACCATTCTCTTGGGATTCTTCTCCTTCCTCTATTCCTATGATGCAGAGTTTTGATCTTTTCATAGTGTCCCACAGTTCCTGGTTGTTCCACTTTTGTGTATTTAAAAAATTTTCATAATCTTTACTTGAGGTTTTTAATTGTTCTGTGTTATCTTCCAGGTCTGATATTCTTTGTTCTGCTTCCTCCATTCTGCTTCTGAGGCTTTTTCTTTTCCTTTCCTCTTGATTGGATGAGCGTTTGATTTCCTTATTCATTTCCTCTTCTGATTTCTTTAGTATTTCCACTTCCTTTTGGAGCTTCTCAATCTCTTCCTATAGCTCTTTGCTTCACTGGTTGATTTCCTTATCTTTTTCAACATGGGATCTTTTCAGTGTTTCCACTTCCTTCTTGAGTTCTTCGCTCTCTTTTCTTAATTCTTTGATTTGCTCTTTATAATCTTGCACTTCTTTAAGTACGTTCACTATTGTGCTTCTGATATCTGTGTCCTGGGCCATCCCCAGGGGGATCCCACTGCAGGAATCTTCCACAGGATTGGCAGAGTTTGGTGTGGGATTATCCAGCACGTTTCCCATATTGTCTCTTCTTTGTGTTCCTGGCATATGGGCTTCTCCGTGCCTGTATTCCAACGTGAGTCCCAAATGCCTCTTCCTTGTGTTGAAGGCTTGCTTTGCTTGCCTCCTTCAGATGCCTTCATAATCCCAGTTGGCGGGGGTGGGGGGCTGGGGGTGTGTGTGGTGTGTGTAGGGGTGCTCTTTAGCCCTCGCCCCAGTACCTGTGCTCCAGGTGGTCTTGGGAGATCTCTGATCTCAAGACTCACACAAACCCACCTTTTATACCAGCTGAGAGGATAACTGCCCCACAGCCACAAAAGCCAATTAAGCCGAAGACAACTAGATTAAGGTAAATTAAATCAAACAACAATCCGCCTTGCTCCTACCTACCTACAAGTGCTTCTTGTGGTCTTGGGAGATCTCCCTTGAGCACAACTTTCTATGCCTAGTTCCAGGTCCAGAAGATGAAGCTGGAAAGGCAATTATCTGATTAACTTTGCAAGTTGTTCCAGAGCCTACCATCAGCTGGTTTTTGGGGATCAGGTTAGTTGAGAGCTCTCCAGCAATGAGAACCAGCTTAGTTCTAGAGTAGGAAGATGGTGATGAGTCAGTGGGTACTGACCCTCTAAACAGGGTAGACGGGAGGCCTGGAGCAGCAGGGTTCTGGCCTAGTCTCAAAGAAGGACCATATTGACTAAGTGGGTGTATTCTGACTAGCTAAGAAGTGTAGATGGGATCCCTGGAGTGATTTGAATAGGTTCTAGTTCCAGAGCAAGACTATGCTGACTGAGTGGGTTCTGACTAGTTAATCAGGGTAGAACATTTTAAATTATGGGTCTGTGTGTATGTTTGCATGTGTGCACATGCAGGTAGGTGCCTGGAGAGGCCTAAAGAAGTAATTCGATCCCCTGGAGCTAGAGTTTCAGGCAGTTGTGAGTCACCGACTGTGGGTGCTAGACACTCAACTTGGTTCCTTTGCAAGAGCATCCTGTGCTCTTACCTCCTAGGCATCTTTCCAGTTCTATGTTTTTGTTCCTTGCTCTTTGCCCCTACTCTAGTTCCTGTCTGTGGGCTCCTTTCTCATGTGCTCCTTATGGTCTGGACATCTCTTTTTTTACATCTTTTTCTTTTTCCCATATTACTTCTCTTCTGCAGTCTCTGCCTTTCTTCTCTCTTCTTTTCCCTCCGTTTCCTTCTATTGTGCTAAAGTAGCAGCTTTTATTGTCTGCCTCTAGGTTCTGGTGTTGGGTGAAAAGTTGTGCAGCACCATGCCTGGCTGAAGATTTTATATTAGGAAAGTTTCAGAATCTTACAGTAGTTCCTAGAAAGCAAGATCATATAATTTTCTAGGTTGAGTGGACATCCTAAATTGGCCTCAAAGACAAAACTTGCTGAATGGATTAAGCTGTACCTGCTATTAGCAATGGGGTTAACTCTAACCTAACTATGTGGCTGAGAGTGGGGAGATGCAATACCCCAAAGAATTGTGTGGTTTAGTTTTGGCTGAAGGAAGCTATGGGATTTAAAGAGATAATCTGTAAATTTTTACTATAGTGGCATATAGGGTTATTTGAAGATCTAATGAACAAAGGAAGTGAATAATGCTTTGTAAGTTGGGGAGTATACTATTGATGGCTAGCATGAGCTTTACTGCATTATTGAAAAATATTTCACAAGGTTGGATATGTACTGAGGTGGAAAAGTTACATATTAACTTACTTATTTTATTATCATATTTCTAACTTCATAATAGAGAAATCCTGATTAACTTAGCCTTGTCTTTCAATTTGAAATATCATCTGTAGATTCTAGAACAAAAACAAACTCACAAACTGGGTTATGTGAACAAGCAGTATTATTTTTAGGTACCTTTCAAAGTAGCACTGTAGGAAGCTTAGCTTTTAAAAACATGTTTCTTTTATTTTTTATATGGATAGTTGTTCATCTGGATTAAGCATATAGTACCTGTGTTTGCTTAGTTTCAGCACCCTGGGAAATATCTTTTATTCATGTTGTGGTAGAAACACACTTTTCTATTAGTTTTGACTGCATTCTATAGGATGACAAATGATTGGTATTCAATGTCAGACATTAGAAATGAAATTTCATACTTTTCTTAAAAGTGATATACTGTACAATAGACAAATTACACTTGATTTGAATAGCAGCTAATTATTAACTCAGAGATGATTGCCTTAACCACAAGAAAACCATTCCAAGGAGTTTACTGTAGAGACATGGCAGTACCCGGGATGTGGTTTGTAGTGGGCACCAAATATTTTGTAGTTTCAAGGCTATAAACTTTTAACCCTTGTCATAAAGTTCTTTTGATTTTCTTTTAGTCCTAAAACCCTAAAAATGATTTAGGGTTGTTCTCTCAAGATTGTCTAGTGTGAGCATCTAAACAGTGCTCGTGGATGATATTGGTAAAGAGCAAGGAAGTGGGTGGGAATGTGGTTCCAATTATTCTGGGGAGCTTATTCTTCTGTTGTGGCTTTCAGAAATATCTTTTGGAAGTTTAATATCCTTCCTGTACTTAATTGTAACCAGGCTCCTTCACTTATTCTATAGTGAGTTAGTTTCTTAGTACCATAATTATTTTCACAGACAGCCTATTTTGTCACTTTTGGTGCTACAATCTTTCTTCCACATCTGAATATTGTGCATATTATATGTACACAAAATGTTAGGTTTATATAAGCTTAATTATTATTGTAGTACATTTTTGTCAGTAAACTTTTTGAATCTTGAACAAGTATGCTTATCTGAAATTTATCACTTTGTACTGTTATATACACCTAAATTTGGGCTGTTCATTTTTCTCCTAAAATTAACCTTAATGAAGTATATTACAAATAATAAAGTTCACTTTAAGTGACAAGTTGATGTTTGTTAATAAGTGTAGCAAGTTGTGAAACTATCACCACAAATAAGGATTTGAAATGAATACAATCACCTTTGGTTTGGGATTTACGAAGGGGTCAGAGGAGACCTGTGTTACATGGGCAGGGGGAGGGGAGGTTGGAATCTAGAGCTGGGTGAATTCAGAATAATTTTTTTAAATTAGTTTTTATTGATGCTTTGTGCATTTCATACATTTTTTCCAATTCAGTTCAGGCTTATTTCCCTTTCCCTCCCCCCCCACCCCCACCCCATCCCAGATCATGCATTCTGCCATAACTGTCCTGCATCTTTCTCTCAGTTTTTTTTTCTTTCATTTTTAGCTATAAGTGATAATCCATGAGTACAAGCATCCTTCATGCAAAACCTATCTGCAGGCTGTTGTGCCCAAACACCTACAGCCCCACCATCCAGTGGGGGGTGACAGGTTGTTTGTTCAATCAAGTTGATCAAATGAGTGTCCAGACTACATTGCTGTAGTTTCACCATTCACCCCAATCGCAGCCCTTACATTCTACCACGCCCCCTCTTCCGCAGGTTGTTCCCTAGGCTTAGAAAAGGGGCACAGGTGGATGAAAGGTAAAACAGTCCACTCTCTCTGGAGCTGTTGACTTGGACTCTGGTCAATTCTGGCTGTTTCCTTTCATGGGCTGACAGTTTGTCCAGGAATAACCTTTCGATCCTAAATTCAGAATAATTTAGGGCTCATTTTGACTGCCTGAAGAACTCTGACAGTATAAAATATTAAAAATATATTCTGTAATTGCAGTGCTATAAAGATGAATTAATTCACTGTTGTGTTTCTTGTTATTACATTATTTTTATGATTTTTAAAATAAATTAAAGTTAAACAGTTTCATACCCCCAATTTACAATGGGTGTCAGGCACTGTTTCTATTGTACCTAATAAGTCAACTCTGGAGAATCATCCTCAGAGTCTGTAAATGTACCAAATCTGTAAGGAGAACAAAATGACATAGCCTGGACGGAGCTGGACCTGAAAACAGAGAAATGTTGAGGTACAGGTAGGGGATGGACAGAAGCAGAGGCACGCTGCCTAAGGTCGAGGAACTGACACAGTGCTGTGGGGAAGTGAAAAAGGCAAGAGCAGGAAGTTCATGAAATCAGACAGCAGTGGTTTGGCATTTTAAGCATCTCTTTAAGAAGCCCATTGCGTTCTGAGTTTAAAGACTGTCTACCAAGACTGAAGAGATGGCTCAGCAGTAGTTCTTGCAGAGGATCTGAGTTTGGTTCCCAGCACCCAAATCAGGTGTGTCACAACTGTCTGTAACTGCAGCCCTAAGGGATCTGGCACCTGGCCTCTGTGGGCAGTTGAATTCACGTGCACATCCTCCCACCCCCACATATAAACTTAAATAAAAAGACCCACCAGCCTAATAGTCCCTGCATAACAGTACCTAGTTTTTATTTTTTTTAATTTTTATTTATTTCTGTATGTGTATGAATGTACTGTCTGCATGCAGGTTTGTGCACCCATGTCGTGCAATGCCACGGAGGTCAGAAGAGGGTGTCAGATTTCCCTGGAACTGGAATTCTCCTGGAATTGGAGTTTCAGACGGTTCTCGGCCGCCATGTGGGTTCTGGGGATCAAACCCGAGTCCTCTGTAAGAGCAGTTGGCGCTCTTAACCGCTAGGCCATCTCTCCAGCCCAACAGTAGCTAGTTTTTAATCTAAGTCCCATATTCATTCTTTAATCAACATTTTCTTGTAATGAAGACCTTTCACTTCTCTAATGTTTAAACTTAGAGGATGTACATGGATATTAACATTTATCTGCTTCGTATTTAGCTTTGAAGATTGTTTTTTTTAATACTTCTATGAAAGATGTAATTGGGATATCAATAAGGATTGCATTAAATCTTTAGTCTGCTAATTATTTTAACAATAACAATTCGACCAATTAATAAATAGGCATTCATTTGTGTACTTTTCCACCTATTTCATCAATTTTATTGTTTTATTGTTTTTACTGTATGTGTATTTCATTTCATTGGCTAAATTGATTCCCAAGCTATTTTTAATGCTATAATAAATGAGATTATGTTCTGGTTTTCTTTTGAAGAAAGTTATTAGTTTGTGAAATAGTACTTGTTTTCATATTATACAACTGTACTAACTTTGTCTTTGTGTGTGAAGTCTTGAGCATTTTTTTGTATATAAGATCATGTCTGCAAGAAAGTGCAGACAGTGTCAGTTCTTTCTTTTTGACTTACTTTCTTACTTTTTTTTCTGGCCTAATTTCCCTGTTTATAATTTCTAGTAAAATATTAAATAGAAGTAAATGTCTCATTCCTGATCATAGAGGAAAAGCTTACATTTTCCATTGTTATTTTTTTAGCTGTGTGGTATGATATAATACCCTTACTACACATTTTCCTATACTTAATTTTTCAAGTTTTTTTTATTATGAGAGGAAGAAAGTTTATCAAATGCTTTTCATGCATCAATCGAAATAATCATAATATTTTTTCATCATTCTGTTAATGTAACCAAAACTGAGCAAAGGATCAGTGAGCAGAATTTTCAAGGACTGAAAAATAGAGATCCCATGTGATCTCACAATCCTGTCACTGACTACATAGCCAGAGGAATGGAAAGAAGTATTTTGAAGAGATACCTGTACCCCATGTTTATGTTCACTGTAGCTTTAGTCATGATAGCCACAACAGCCTAGGGCTGTAAGCAAAGTAAGTGGCCCTTAATAGATGAATACAGAACTGTCTGACTGGCACACACACACACACACACACACACACACACACACACACCACAATACCCCATACTACAGAATATTACTCAGCCTTAAAAAAGATATCTTCTCATTAATGAACAGTATTATATACCTGATGAACATTGTGATAAATGATAAAAGCCAGGATCTAGAAAGGTGAAAACCACACCATCTCACATACGTATGGATTCTAAACATTTAGATTCAGAGAAGTGGATCAGAGTCATAGTTACCAAATTCTGGGGCCAGGGAAAAGAGGGATAGAGAAATGTTAGTCAAAGGGTACATATTCTCAACTAGACAGGCAGAATTAAACTCAAGAGATCTATTGAGTAAGATGGTGACAGTAGTTAACAACAATGTGTTGTTTTGGTAATCACTAAGAGAATAGGTTTTGTGTTCTTACATTAAAAATTTAGAAGCATAGGAGATGATGACTATCCTAAATTGCCTGTTTAATCACTTCATAGTATATACATACATCAAAATGTTTCATACCCGATAACTATATATTATTTTTGTCAATCAAAAATCCAAATACCATTATACAGAGCAAAATAAAATTTAAAAACATTTGTGAGATGCTGAGTACTGTAATTAGGAAGGCAAAGACACATGAAATAAATGAAAAGTGTAGTGATTTCCAAAGAAAACTACAGAGATTTTAGGTGATCCCTTTCTTATTCTGTTGTTATTGGATTAGCTGCACATGAACTTCAATAGATAACATGATTTTTCTGTCCAAGAATCACTATAATGCAAGTGTATTACAGAGGTATTTTGCCTTTGTATAACTGAAATGAGTTATATTTATTGGAGTATATTTTTACATGAAATGAGCTACAGATGATGGTGATCAAAGCCTTCAACTCATAATACTTCACAGTTATTAGTAGGAAACTGTTCCCAAGGGAGAACAGAATAAATCAGAAAGGCAAAATTTATCATGGTCTAATTTAATTTCTTATTAGATTATTTAAGACTTCTGTGCTTTCAAATGTTCTAAAAGCCACAACTAAGACCAAGGTAAAAAGAGAAATGGAAAGAGAAAGATCTATTTGTATTGACATGTATTTCCTGAATTTAGAGTTTATCCTCAAAATATCTTGTAGAATAATTCATGGATTATTCCTTTCTTTAAGTTGGATTTTACAGTTTTAGAATAACTTACACAATCTGCTGTGCTACCAGAGTTAAAGAAATTTACTTCTTTGCTAAGGTAATAGATTGAACCTTCATTTTTATATTTACTGGGCCAGGATATTGTATGCAGAATAAAATGTAATCATATCCTTCAGTATTAATTAACTAGTGGTGACTATCACAGGTAACATATCAACCAACTCTTTTTATTTTATTTATTTACTATTTTTAAAAATTTTTATTACTATTTTTTATGTGTTGAGTGTACTGTTTGCATGTAGGTTGGTGCACCTGTGTTGTGCAATGCCGCAGAGGTCAGAAGAGGGCATCATATTCCCCTGGAACTGGAGTTAAAGATGGTTCTTAGCTGCCATGTGGGAGCTGAGAATCGAACCCGGGTCCTCTGCAAGAGCAGTCAGCGCTCTTAACTGCTGAGCCATCTCTCCAGCCCCAATTTTATTTATTTTTGTGTGTATGAGTGTTATGTTTGCATGTGTGTAAGTGCACTCATATTGTGCAGTGCCTAAAGAGAACAGAAGAGGGAGTTGGATCCCTTGGAACGGAGTTAAAGACAGTTGTTAGCCACTATGTGGATGCTGAAATCCAAACCTGGGTCTTCTGCAAGAACAGCTAGTGTGCTCTTAACCACTAATCCATCTCTCCAGACCCTGAACCAATTTTTTTTTCTGAAAGCATTCATATGGCAGAGTACAGGGACTTGGGTGGGATGGGGAGCATGGAAAGGGAAGTGACTCTAGATTTGATCGAGAAATGATGTATGACCTATGAAAAAAGTTCAATAATAATAATAATAATAAAATGGAAAAAAGATAAAAAGGGGAAAAAAAAGCATTTTATGTGGGAGACTGGCACATGCACAGGTGAGCTGGAATTGCCCAGGAATCCAGCACCATTGGTCTGGGTCTCATGGCCCAGGCGAAATGCCACACCCCTCTTGCATGATTGATGATGTGGGCAGAGTCACCCAGCTGCCAGCAGGACACACAGGCCCACCATCCTCCTCAAGCTGGTGGTGCTGTGGTTCAGATGATCTAGTAGGTGCAGTGTTAGTGATTCTAGGCTGTCTAGCCAATGTAGAGGAACTGGGTGGTAGGAAGCAGAGTGAGTAACCAACCAATCCTCCATATTGACATTCGAGATTAGCACCAGAATCCAAACAAAAAAACAAA
This sequence comes from Rhizomys pruinosus, assembly GCA_009823505.1. Classification (NCBI taxonomy): domain Eukaryota; kingdom Metazoa; phylum Chordata; class Mammalia; order Rodentia; family Spalacidae; genus Rhizomys; species Rhizomys pruinosus. The sequence goes on from VZQC01014421.1 coordinate 3,708,932, forward strand.
CCCACATGCCAAAGACACAATGGAAAAAACAACAACATGGGAAAAGCTCATAATCAATCCACATCAAACCTTAGCAGTCCTTTAAAAGATCCCTACAGAAGAGATGGCTCAGTGGTTAAGAGTGAAGACTGCTCTTGCAGAGGACCCGGGTTCGATTCCCAGCACCCACATGGCGGCTAAGAACTGTCTTTAATTCCACTTCCAGGGGTATCTGACACCCTCTTCTGACCTCTGAGGGATTGCATGACATGGGTGCACAAACCTACATGCAGACAGTACCTTCATACACATAAAAAAGTAAATAAAATAAAAAAAAAGATCCCTAAAAGAAGATCTTCCTAGAAGGAAACCAAGACCTGAGAAGAACAATAATATTCAATCATATTCAAAGAAATCAAAGAATAGGGGTTGGAGAGATGGCTCAGTGGTTAAGAGCACTGACTGCTCTTGCAGAGGACCTGGGTTCGATTCCCAGCACCCACATGGTGGCTAAGAACTGTCTTTAACTCCAGTTCCAGGAGAATCCGACGCCCTCTTCTGACCTCTGCGGCATTGCACGACACAGGTGCACCAACCTACATGCAGACAATACACTCATACACATAAAATAATAAATAAGAATTAAAAAATAGAAATCAAAGAATATAAAGAACAAATCAAAGGACTAAAGGGAGAGAATGAAAAACTCAGGAAGGAACTAGAAGGAAAGAATGATAAACTCTGGAAAGAACTAGAGGGAGAGAATGATAGACTCCAGAAGGAAGTAGAAACACTGAAAAGATCCCAGGCTGAAATGAAAAAAGAAACTGACCAATGAAGCAAGGAGCTACAAGAACAGAATGACAGGCTCCAAAAGGAAGTGGAAATATGAAAGAAATCACAGGACAACATGAAAAAGGAAATGACAGGCTCCAAAAGGAAGTGGAAATATGAAAGAAATCACAGGACAACATGAAAAAACATCCAATCAATATGAAAGAATGGGAAAAAGCCTCAGAAGCAGAATGGATGAAGCAGAAAAAAGAATATCTAACCTGCAGGATAACACAGAACAACTAGAATACTCAAGTAATGATAATGAAAAAATTAAAAAAAAAAAACCCACAAGAGTGAAACAACCAGGAAATGTGGGAAGGAGAAGAATCTCAAGACAACAGTATTGGTCAGATGTTCAACAGAATAATAGAAGAAAATTTCCCCAATTTGAAAAAAGATAAACCCATATAAACACAAGAAGCACACAGAACACCAAATAGACAAGACTAGAAAAGAAATTTCCCATGTCATATCATAGTTAAAACGCTAGATGCTCAAAACAAAGACAAAATACTGAAAGCCACAAGAGTAAAACAAGTTACGTATAAGGGGAAACCCATCAGAATTACAGCTGAATAGAGAGGAGCAACTATACCCAAGCACCTATAGAGAGTAATGAATAAAAGTATAACTGCAGAAATACAAACCTAGACCAAGAATGCAAACAGAAAATAAGGTAAAAGGAAGCAACACATATCTCTCAATAATAATTTTAAATATTAATGGGTTGAACTCCCCAATCAAAAGACATAGACTGGGAGAATGGATTAGGAAACAGAATCCATCTATGTGCTGTCTACAAGAAACCCATCTCACTTTCAAGGACAGACACCAACTTAAAGTGAAAGGACAGAAAACAAAATATTCCAAGCAACTGGTACCAAAAAGCAAGCAGGAGTTGCTATTCTAATATCAGACAAAATATACCTCAGAGTAAAATTAATCAGAAGAGACAAAGAGGGCCATTACATCCTTGTCAAAGGAACAATTAACCATGAAGACTTCATAATCCTAAATGTTTATGCACCAAACTCTGGTGCACCTAACTTTATAAAGTCTACTCTGCAGGCCCTCAAGGCACAGGTTAATCCTAGTATACTAATAGTGGGGGATTTCAACACCCCACTGAGCCCCTTGGATAGGTCAACAGAATAAAAAATAAGCAGAGAGACATCAGAACTTAACAATACAGTACATCAAATGGACCTCACAGACATCTACAGAATATTCCACCCAAACACCAGAGAATATACTTTCTATTCAGCGCCCCATGGAACATTCTACAAAATCAGCCACATACTGGGACATAAAGGAAATCTCAACAAATACAAAAGGATTGAAATTAATTCATGCATTATATCAGACCACAGTGCTCAATATAAAGCTCAATATTAACATCAGAATAAGCCCTAATAGCTACAAGAACACATGGAGACTAAACAACACAATCCTGAATAATGAATGGGTCAGGGGAGTAATAAAGAACGAAATAGAAGTATTCATGAAACTGAATGAAAAAGACAATACAGCACAACTGAACCTGTGGGATACTTTAAAAGCAGTCCAAAGAGGGAAATTTATAGCCCTAAGTGCCCACCTTACATAAAAACCCAGAAAAAGAACAAATAAACGATCTAACACTGTAGCTAAAAACACTTGAGAGACAACAACAAAGGAATGCTAAACCCAACAGACAGAAAGAAATAACAAAAATCAGAGCAGGAATTAATGAAATAGAAAAAAGAAAAAATACAAAGTATCAAAGATTTCAAAAGCTGGTTCTCTGAAAAGAGAAACAGGATAGATAGACTTCTAGCCCAGTTAACCAAAAGAAAGAGCAACTCCAAATCAATAGTATTCACAATGAAAAGGGAAACATCACAACAGACAAAGAAAAGATCCAGACAATCATACCAGAATACTTCAAAAACCTATACTCTACTCAATTTGAAAACCCAAGAGAAAGGGATGAATATCTGAAATCCTGGGACTCAACAAAGCTTAACCAAGAAGAGATTTACAGTTTAAACAGAGCAATAGTATTTGAGGAAATTGAAAATGGAATAAAAAAACCCTCCCAATTAAAAAAAGCCCAGGCCCAGATGGTTTCACAGCAGAATTATGTAAAACTTTCAAGTGGTCTTACAACCATCACTACTCAAACTGTTCAGAAGGATACAAACAGAGCAAAATCTCCTAAATTCCTTCTATGAAGCCAGCATCACTCTAATCCCAAAGCCAGGCAAAGACACAACCAAAAAAGAAAACTATAGACCTATATCATTAATGAATATAAATGGAAAAATTCTCAACAAAATACTTGCAAATCGCATACAGACCCACATCAAAAAGATGATCCATCATGATCAAGTTGGATTCATACCAGAGATGCAGAGATTGTTCAACATACAATCAATAAATATAAAACACATACATGGACCAAAAGACAAAAATCACATGATCATCTCAATTGATGCAGAAAAGGCCTTTGACAAGATCCAGCATCCCTTCATGTTTAAAGTTCTAGAGGGAATTGGACTGAAGGGAACATTCTTCAATGCAATCACAGCCATATACAACAGACCCACTGCCAACATAATCTTAAATGGAGAAAAATTAGAAGCATTCTTCTTTTTTAAAAAATTTTATTTATTTCTGTATGTGTATGAATGTACTGTCTGCATGCAGGTTTGTGCATCCATGTCGTGCAATGCCGTGGAGGTCAGAAGAGGGTGTCGGATTCCCCTGGAACTGGAGTTCTCCTGGAACTGGAGTTTTGGATGGTTCTCGGCCACCATGTGGGTGCTGGGGATCGACCCCGGGTCCTCTGTAAGAGCGGTCGGTGATCTTAACAGCTAGGTCATCTCTCCAGCCCCAGAAGCATTCTTCTTAAAGGTGGGAACCTGCCAACGCCATCCCCTGTTGTCACTCCTCTGCAATATAGTGATTGAAATGCTTGCTAGGACAATAAGGCAAGAAAAGGAAATTAAAGTAGTAATTGGAAATGAGGAAGTCAAACTATCCCTTTTTGCAGATGACATGATAGTTTACCCAAGGGATGCTAAAAACTCCCCCAGAAAACTCCTAGATATGATTAAGAGTTTCAGTAAACTGGTGGGATACAAAATTAACCTAGAAAAATCAGTAGCCTTTCTTTACACCAACAACAAGCAACTGGAGAAGGAATATAAGGAGACCTTCCCACTCACAATAACCTCTAAAATACAATACAATACAATACAATACAATACAATACAATACAATACAATACAATACAATACAATACAATACAATACAATACCTGGGAACAAACCTAACCAAAGACACCAAAGATCTCTACAACAAAAATTTTAAACTCCTAAAGAAGGAGATTGAAGATGACATCAAAAGATGGAAAGACCTCCCATACTCATGGATTGGAAGAATTAATATAATAAAAATGTCCATTCTACCCAAATTAATATACAGATTCAATGCAATCCCAATCAAAATCCCCATGAGCTTCTTCACAGACTTGGAAAAAAATCCTTAAATTCATATGGGAAAACAAAAGACCCTGAATAACTAAAGCAACCCTAAGTGAAAAGTGCAATACAGGGGGGATCACTATACCAGACTTCAAAATATATACAGGGCTATAGTCGTAAAGACAGCCTGGTACTGGTACAAAAACAGACCCATCGACTAATGGAACAAAATTGAAGATCCAAAGTTGAGCTCATACAATTTCACCCACTTCATATTTGACAAAGGGCCAAAAAACTCAATGGAGGAGAGATAGCATCTTCAACAAATGGTGCTGGAAAAACTGGATCACCATTTGTAGAAGAACAAAATTAAACTTGTACCTCTCACCCTGTACAAAAATCAACTCCAGGTGGATCAAAGACCTCAATATGAAACCCAAAACTCTGAAGGTGATAGAAGAAACCATTCCCAGCAACCTCTAAGACATAGGCATAGGAAAATACTTTTTATTTTTATTTATTTCTTTTTTTTTTCCTTTTTTTGAGACAGGGTCTCCCTATAGCCCCAGCTGTCCTGGAACTCACAGAGATCCACTTGCCTCTGCCTCCCAAGTGCTAGGATTAAAGGCGTGCACCATGATGAATGGCTTAAAGACAGTTCTTAGCCACCATGAGGGTGATGAGAATCCAACCCACGTCCTCTACAAGAGAAGTCAGTTCTCTTAACCGCTGAGCCATCTCTCCAGCCCTGGAAGATACTTTTTAAATCAAATAGCAGCTGCACAGAAAATAAGGTCAACAGTTGACAAGTGGGACCTCATCAAACTCAAAAGCTTCTGTTCAGTGAAAGAAACAATCAAGGAAGTGAAGAGAAAATAGAGTAGGAGGAAACCTTCATCAGTGATATATCTGACAGAGCATTAACATCCAGAATATATAAACTGCTCAAAAAAACAAAGAAGAAAACAAATGACTCACTCAAAAGATGGAATAAAGAGCTGAACAAAGACTTCACCAGTGAGGAAGTAAAGATGGGTGAGAAACATCTTAAGAAGGGTTCAACATCATTAATAATTAAGGAAATGCAAATTAAAATCATTCTCAGATATCATCTCACTCTGATAAGACTGGCTAAGATCAAGAAAACAAAAGACACCAAATACTGGAGAAGCTGTGGTTAAGGGGAACACTCATCCACTGCTGGTGGGAATGTAAACTTGTACATCCACTATGGAAAGCAGTGTGGAGAACCCCAAAAGACTCAAAATGAGCCTACTACCTGATCTGGTCATACCACTCCTGGGTACATACCTACAAGACTTATCCTACTGCAAAGATATATGCACATCTTTGTTTCTCTTCACTATTGTGAAGAGAGCTGGAACAACCCAAATGCCCCTCAGCTGATGAGTGGATAACAAAAACATGGTACATGTACACAGTCGAGTTCTATGCAGAAGTAAAGAAAGATGACATCATGACTTTGCAGGTAAATGGATGGAACTTGAAGCCATTATGCTAGCTAAGTGAAGTAACACAGTCCCAAAAATACAAACAGGGGAATGGTTTCCCTCATTTGTGGATGCTAGCACCAAATCCCCAGCTGCAAAGCAACCTGAGCAATGTTATTGTTATATTTCTTTCTATCTGAAAGTAACTGTGCTGTTATAATGTGAATCTTTTAATGGGCTCTAGCATTGACTTTCCACTTATTTTCAGACATTTTAATTACCATATATGGGTGGAAGGTATTCTTATTTTAGAGTAATATAAAATTAAAGGGAAAATATGAATTCCTAAACATATTTTGGAATTAACATACAGTTTATTTTCCGAGGTCATAATTTTGGTACATATGTGATGTTTATATATTTTGGAGCAATACAAATGGGAGGGAGCAACAACAACATAAGCACTGGGTCAAAGAACTGACTGATGCAGTTAATTTCTGCCCCAAACAACAAACCTCTCCAGAAAAAACTTTAAAAGGACATGTATGGCAGAATGCATGAACTGGGGTAGGTTGGGGGGAAGGGAAAGAGAATATGTCTAAATTGTACTATAAAATTATGTATGAAATACACAACACATAAATAAAAGTATTTTTTTAAAAAAACATTTTCTTATTTTATGTGCTTGAGTGTTTTGCTTACATGTATATAAGCACCATTTATGTGCAATGCCCACAGAGATCAGAAGAGGGTGTTGGATCCCCTAGAACTGGAGTCATGGATGGTTATTTTGGGAATCAAAACAACGCCCATGTGGGTTTTGGGAATCAAACCTAGTCTTCTGGAAGAACAGCAAATATTCTTTTTTTGAAAAATATTTTTATTTATTGTATTTATTTTATGTGTGTGAATGTTTTGCCTGCATGCATGTTGTGTAAGTGCAACCCATGTTGTGGAATGACCATAGAGGTTAGAAGAGGTCATTGGATCCCCTGGAATTGGGGTCATGGAGGGTTGGTAGGTACCATGTGGGTGCTGTGAATTGAACCTGGTCCTCTGTAAAAAAAAAAAGCCAGTGCTCTTAACCACTGAGCCATGTCTCTAACCCTTGAAAAAAAAACTTTTAACAAATCTTTTATTAATTTGTTTTTATTTTATGTGTATGAGTGTTTTGCCTGAGTATGTGTAAGTGCACCCATGTCATGCAGTGCCTGTTGAGGTCAGAAGAGAGTGTTGTATTCTCTGGAACTAGAGTCATGAAAGATCCTTAGCTCCATGTGGGTTCTGGGAATTGAACCCAGGCCCTCTGCAAGAGCACAAGTGCTCTTAACTGCTGAGCCATCTCTCCATCCCTAGAACAGCAAGTATTCCTAACTGCTGGTCCATCTCTGAAGCCCCATATACCAACCAATTCTTAATAGATAATATCTGTTTGATTCCAACCATCATGCCATCCTTGTAGCTAAAGAATGAGCAATCCAATAGAATCAAGATTGTAACTGACCCTTAATTTCAGGAAGATGAGTGTGGAGTACAATTGTGAGTACCTTTTAAAATGTTTATAATTTTTCTAGCTTCAGTATTAATATATCACCAATGTGCAAGGTTGTCCATACATCCGGGTGTATTGGTTCATTATCCATCACATGCCAGAAACTTCTTGCTCTCTGGAACTTTTATTCAATCAGAAATACAAATATCTTTGGTGTCTTCAAGAAATAAATTACAGATTCACAGAAAGAACACATGGTTTGGTAAAGTGAACAGGCACACTTGCATTAATTATATAGTCCAGTTAAGAAAGAAGTGATTGGCAGGGTTAAGGTTGTTCTAGACAGATGACAATAGATACAAAGTTTTGAAGCGGGATAAAAATGGACATATTCTAGGAACCAATTTAATGTTTATATAATTGGCTGAAAGAGTCCTAGATTTTCCATAATAGAAAAATAACAAAACATTTTAGAAGGCTTCAGATAGATGAAACTAAAGCAATTGTTAGTTATGGGCATTAATCTGGCCATTAAATAACATCTATCTGAAAAGTAAAGAAAGGATCCAGACGTTTCAAATAATAACTCTATTGTTAGTAGATCCTTTAAGAGTTAAGATTCAACAATATAGTTTTATTTTTGTGGGAAAGAGAGGATCTCTTGGCAGAGAACTTTAAAGTCTCTAGGGCAGGATCTGAATTCTGGTGCTGTTTTAATACAGTGGTAGTAGAAACATCACAGGGTGCAAGCAGTTTAAATATTTCTACTGCTTGGACTGCCTGGAGACTGGTATTGAGAAAGTTGTGAGAGTGCAGTGTTTACTAAGAGTATTTGCCTGACTGCAGTATCAGGAGAGAGCTGTAAATCAGTGATGTATGCCATATCACATAGACTATTATAATTCTTCAAGGCTAAGTTACTGTGATTCTTAATAACTTTAAACAGCACAATTGTGTAATGTTTGATATATATATATATATAAATTAACTATTTGTTCTTTCTTCAGATATTGTATTCTCAGTTTACTGAGGAAGAAGCAGAGGTACAGAGTAATAATTTGCCTCATGTCACCCAGGTATAAGCAACAATGCAGGGATGGAAGTTACTGAGCCCATGCTGTGCTTGTTACTCTCTTAAATATCTAAGGCACTGCTAATAGTTTTTCATGTATTTATTTCTGTAAATATTTATTGAATGTCTTTTGACAGGAAGGCTATTGTTCCTGGAAATGTAATAATGCTTAAAATTAACTAGGGAATACGTTTTAGCTATTCTCTTTCTTGAGAGAATGATTTAAAAGTAATGTGAGCAACACTGGTCAATAGAACTTGCTATGCAGATTATATTTGTTCTTATTTCTTGAAACTCTGCTGGGCTCATTTAGTAGTTCTAAGAGTATTTTAGATTCTGTAGGCTTTTCCAGGTATGTCACCCTGAATGAGGTAGTTTTACTTCTTAGTGTCCAATCTCTATGTCTTGTATTTCTTGTTTATCTAATTACCCAGTTCAATTTTGAAGTGACAAGGTAAAAAGGCCATCCTTTTCTTGTTTCTAGCTTCAAAGCAAAATATGCAACCTTTATCATTATGTATGATGTTAGCTATTATTTTTGTTATTGTGAGTACATATTCTTTGTAAGGTTAAAGAAATTTCCTCTATTTGTATTTTGAGTTTTTTTAAGGTCGTGTATTTCTGTAGCCCCAACTGGCCTAGAACTCACTGTGTAGCTCATCTGACCTTGATCTCATAGAGATCCACCTGCCTCTGCCTCCTAAGTGCTGGGTAAAGGCATGCACTACCATGCTTGGCTTCAGTTTGACTTTTCAATGAAAAACAGATATCACCATTTAGAAAATGATATTTCCGTGACTAGTAGGATGTGCATTTGTTTCTGTTATATAGTATGCTATTTTTTAATTGTTTGATTAATACTGATTGATCAAACAATTAATCAAACAAACAATTGGCATTAGTTTATGAATTTTGGACAAACTTTTCATTCTTGAGAAAGGCCCCAGTCATGTTATATAATCCTTTGTATATTTTGCCATCTTCAGTTTGCTTACATTATTGAGAATTTTGGATGTGCATTCACAAGAGAATAGGCCTATAATATTCTTTTCTTTCGTGTTTTTGGTTGTTATGTAATATTTCCCTCGGTGTAAGCAGTGTTTCCTCTCATAACTGCTAGAAGTTTTGAAGAATTGGTATTGATTCTTCCTTGTTTTGTATGATTCATTGTGAAGCTAAATAAACACACCTGGGCTTTTTTCATGAAAAATTTCTGATTAATAATTCATCATCAACAGTTGTTATATATGTTTTCAGTTTTTTCCTGTTTATTCTAGTGGGTATTAATAGTTTGTGCCTTTGTAGGAATTTTCTGTTTCAGTCAGTTCCTGGACATTGCAGCTGCTCATGGCATTCCTCTGTAACAGCCACGAACAGCTTGGGAGGTGTGTGCTGAAATGCGGCGCTCTGTGGTCCTCATGTAGGTCTTGTTTAAGCAGCCATATGGTTGAGATTAGTGAATGCAGCATCCCTGTCATGTCTGGAAGCTGTTACTTCACACTAGGTGTCCTAGGGCTCTGGCTTATAAACTTTCTACCCTCTCTTCCACCATGTTTCATGAGACTTGTGTGTAGGGGTTGCATTGTAGCTGTATCAGTTGGGACTCTGCACTCCATGGTCACTTATTCTCTGTGTCTTGATCCTCCACTCCAAGATGAAGGCAGTAAATGCCTGCTGAGAGAGGGAGAATCAGTTTTCTCCAAAGATCTCTCTGATAGGTTATCCAACCAAGTCATTAGTGCTAAACACATGTGCATAAGTACAACACTAAATGGACTGATTAGGTTGGATATATGCCTCTGTGTGTGTGTGTGTGTGTGTGCGTGTATGTGTGTGTGTATAACTATTATATATAACTATTGTTTTATATATATATATATATATAGGAGGTATGAAAATGATGTAAATATAGTACTTATGAATGAAATTTTCAAAAAAAGGAAAAGCAAAAGAAGTATGCCATTGGCAGTTACATAAAGGTGATGTTTACAGAATGGATGTTCTTACACAAAGACGATCTTGATAGTTTAGGTGATATGATCGCCTGACTACAGTGCCATTATTTGGCCTAACAAATAGTATACGCTGTAGAATGTTCAAGAATGTGTATTTTTCTATTGTGGGTGGAGTATTATGTAGGGTTTTCTTAGGCCTCATTGGTTTATATAGTAACACTCTATTTAAAATAATAAATTATCAAATTATATTTGAAAGTGCTTGCACTGTTTTATAATCCCAATAGAAATTTATGAAATTTCTTATTTTTCTACACATTTGCCAACACTTACTGTTTACTTATTTATTGATTGATTCTCTCTCTCTCTCTCTCTCTCTCTCTCTCTCTCTCTCTCCCCTATGTGTGTTTGTGTGTGTGTGTGTGTGTGTGTGTGTGTGTGCGCGCGCGCTAAAATATGGATGTAGACATGAGAGGACAACTTGTGGGAATCAGTCCTCTCCTTCCAACATCCCCATCCCCAGGACTATGTTAGGGATGGAACTCAGTATGAGCACATTCTGTGATACTAGGTTTCAACTATTAATTTTGAAGGAGGAAGAAGACATAATTATTCAGGCCATGCTGTCTGTTCTCTCTCTCTCTCTCTCTCTCTCTCTCTCTCTCTCTCTCTCTCTCTCTCTCTCTTTGCTGCTTATGTCTAGAATTTATATTTCTTGAAGACAGAATAGAATTGAATTACGTTTTTTTTTTTTGTCTTTTTGAGACAGGGTCTCCCTTTAGTCCCAGCTGGCCTGGAGCTCACTGTGTAGATCAGGCTGGCCTTGAACTCACAGAGATCTGCCTGCCTCTGCGTCCCAAGTGCTAGGATTAAAAGTATGCACCACCACTCCTGGCTCAAATTTATATTTCTTGAAAACAGAATAGAGTTGAATTACTTTTTAAAATAAATGCTACCAGCTCTCTGTTTTTTAAAAAAGCACATCTCAATTTGGAATATTTTTAGGGAGACTCAGTAGCCAGATGTGAGTAGTAGCTATGAGATGGGAAGACTGCTGCTAGGGCATAGAAGAGCGTGCAAATGCTCTGAAAACCTAGTCCTTTATTCCTTCTCACTTAATACTGAAGCTGAAAAGAGGCCAGCCAATTCTCTGCTCTCTACACCTTCCTTCTTACCACCTTTGGTAAGATGGATAATGCTGTTGAAGGATGAACTTATCCCCTTCATTTGTGAATAAGTCACCTTTAATGGTAAAAGGATCTTTATAGGTAGGAGTATGTTGAAATCTAAAGATAGGAGGGCTGGTTGGTTTTTCTGGATAATTCCAGTGGTCTCTTACATGAAGGAGGCAGAAAGAACAGTCAGTACTTTGAGTGTGATAGAGGTAGCAAGACACTGGAATGGACTGAGGAATGGAACCATGTGTCTCAGCAGTGTCTTCAGTCTTTACAAGTTAGAACAAACATGAGGGCTGGAGATGGTTCAGCGGTTAGGAGCACTTTTGCAAGATGGTCTTGCAAAAGACCTGGGTTTGGTTGCCAGAACCCACATGGCAGCTAACAACCATCTGTAACTTTAGTTCTTTTGGCTTCCACAGGCATTGGACACACATGGTGCACTTAGATACATGGGAGTAAAATACTCATACACGTGAAAAAAAAAAGAAATAAAATTTAAAATTGAAAAAGGAGGTTGGAAGACACAAGAAAACCAATTATTATTGGAAAGCTTTTAGCCTTGTCAATACCTGGAATTTAATTCATTGACAATGTCTGTGAAGTTAACCTTCAGATTTGTGATTTAGTAAATTGTGTGTGGTAAGTTACAGGGTTTGGGAAAATTTATTACAGCAGCAATAAGAAACTAATTTATCACTGGGCTCTAGTTGACTCTTAGCAGTAGAAGGGGGAACAGACTGTTTTGGATTAACTGAATATTTAGGGTTACTCTTTTTTTCTACAGACAACAGATGTCATCAGTTTATTATAAAAGGGAGGCATGGAAATTATTTACACAATGAAATATTTCAGTTATTTCAGAACTTCAACAGCATTTCAGTCTACATACTTCCAAAGAATGTCACCATCTCTAAATAAGAAATAATCCTTGTCATCTAGAACTACTTTGGTGCCTCCATACTCTGGGAGAAGAACTTTGTCCCCAACTTTCACACTAACTGGTTGAATCTCTCCACCCTTTACTTTAGAGCCTGATCCAACAGCTACTACTGTTGCTTGCAGTACTTTTCCTTGATATTTTCTGGAAGCATAATGCCACCTTTGGTTACAGTTTCAGCTGCACTCCTTTCAATCGATACTCTGTCAAACAGCGGAAGACAAATGCTTGTCTTGCCATGACTCTGGCTGCAGCAGCTCGGACTCTGCTCTTATGCAGCAGCTACAGGGAGAGACCTGCAGTCTGGCCCTGGGATACATAGGGTTACTTTTAAAGAACCCATGCTCCATACAAGTGAATGTCCTCATCAATTCTGACTGGTGTTTTACCTCAATGATTGAAGTGCTTATTTTCAATTTCAGCAATTTTATATTATAAATGGGCTTTAATAGGGGCAGTGGACTAGAACATAATTTAGAGACTATTGCCAGCAACTTCAGGGCAGCTTTAAAATCTGTACATTTAGTTCTGAAGTTCCAGGAACACTATGTTTTCTTGGTAGTATAGTTTGTTTTTAGTTCAATCAACTTCCTGAAACTGAACCACACTTAGGGGGTAGATGACAAGGTACATTCTGACGTTTTCTTTAAAGGATGCTGCAGAAACCTGAAGCACCATTTGGAATCATGCATATCATGGCATCTTTTCTGAAATGATGACTTCCTGCTCAACAATAGGCTTCTAATTGTTTTATACCTCTGATTTTTACTGAACTCAAGCCAGGCCATGGTGGTAGATTGACCACATTCTTCTTTTACCTTCTGCTCAACTTATAGCATCATTAGGGATTTGTTCTTCATTGGCAAAAGGCATACTTAAAAAATCTGAGTGAAAATTATACCCCAATGCATTTGGATACATTTTAAAGGGCAAAGAGGGAGGAAGAGAGACAGAGGTTGTGTGTGGCAGTAGCAGAAGGAGGAGAGATGCTAGGAAACCTCTCTCTGCCCTCTACTACACAAGCACATCAGCAGGACTTTTATTTTATATTACAATATGTTATTTTTTATGAGATGCCATTTTAGAAAGATTTTTGCTGAGTTTGCAGTTTGAACACCCAAGACGCTTCATGAACTGCACTCTTGGGAAACCCAGAACAAGTGTTACAAAACTGTATGAAGTGTGTCCAGCACAGAATTAGTGAATCAGAACTGTGTGCAGAATTCAGCTGGGCGGAAAGGTTGGGGTCAGATTCTGGAGAGAAAGAAAGATTCTAAATAGTTCCCCTGACATGGGGAGGACTTTATAGTGGGGTTATCATTTGTAAATGGATCTCTAAAGAACCACTCAGAAACGTGATCTGTATCTGTGATCTGTCATGTGAAGGACTGCCCACAGATGTTCCAACACCTGTAGCTCTACCTTTCAAATGACATGTAGACATGTGACAGGCCTCTTGGAACTTGGGAAGGAACACTGAGAATGAAGGCTAGAATTATTTATTAGGCAGTCAAGAGACTACATTCAGACTATATAACCTTCCAGCTCTGTCCACATTTATTCTCCCTTTCTTTAATGTCAACCTAGCTGGACAGGTCTGTCCTATCCAGTTCTTATCCCTGCCTTTTATGTTCTATTGCTCTCTCTATTCATTCTTTTTTCACTTTCCTTTTCATAGGCTTTTCAGAAGAACAGAGACTGTCCTGATTTGTGGGGTCTCTGCACCATAGCCTCCCAAAAGCAGGGGTTGGTTCAGTTTATCTGATTGTGTTTCTTTACCTCTGTCTATTTTTCTTCCAACCTTAGCCTAAACTAGCTCATTCTTCCACTTGCCTGTTTATCTTTTCCCTTCTCTAACACAATACTAATTACTGGTCTTACCCTGCTCTTTTCCAGCCCTACCCACAGTATACACTCTAGTATCAATATTCCTTTACTTCCTGAAACAATTAGTGTTTAGGGGTGGTCCTTTATTATTTGATGATTACTGTACTCTTGCACTGAGACACTCTGATAGTGACTGTTTTCACATACCACACCCTACTCTCAGAGAGTACAAGGGATTGTAGGTATTGCCTAGAATACCAGTCTAGCAGAGAAAAATATGATACATGAACCCTGATACAACTTTGTCAGTCTTAAACATTTCACATCTCCACTGATAGAGGAATGATTAAAAAACAAAACAAGACAATCAAGTAAATGAACAAACAAACAAACAATCAACCTAACCCCAATTGTGTTTCAATGTAAAAAACACAAGAAACATGAAAAACCAAGGTAACATGATTTCTAAAAGATGATAAATCCCATAGTAATGGTTTCCAATGAAAGCGAATTAGGTGAAATATCAGAAAACGAATTCAGAAGAATGAATATAAATAAGTTCAAACTAGGACAACATATACCCCTAAAGGACCATCTGGAACCCCTTCTACTGCTGTGAGGCTAGACTCTTCTGCCCTTTGGTATGGGTATAGATATTTCCAGCCTGCCTGACAGTGCTTGAATCTGGCCTCTGCATGGTGGTGAGCTTCCTACTGAGCTGTGCTCTTCCCCCTGATCTTGAGATCATGTGAAGCCCCACATGCTGCTGCAGGGCTAGAACCCCTGCATTTTAGTAGGGGCACAGACCTTTGCAGACTGCCCAAGAGTGCCTGAATCAAGCTTCCTTCTATCAAGCCTCCCAAATTGTGGTGTGCTTGCTGGATATTAGGGGGCCATGACCTTAGAAGGAAGCCTGAGAATATCTGATTGATACCTGACTTGGGGCCCTGTGGGAGCTCCTGAGTAGCTAGACTAGAACCATCTGATCCCTCCAATATAAAATCAAAAGAGAGAACCTGAAGCCTAGACCAACCAGCCTTTCATACCTAATAAGAAAATAACCAAGGTACATCAAGAATAAATATAAAGTCAGTCTTCAACTCAATAAAGGAAGAGATGAGTTTCATACCAGAAAAATCACAAACAATAAAAGAAATCCACATGCCGAAGTCACAGCAAAAAAATATGAAAAACCAAAATAATATGTCCCCACTAAACACTTGAGTCCTGTAGAAGAGTTCAACAATGAGAACTCCTTAGAGATAACCCAGGGCACAGAATTTTAAAGAACAGTCATAAACATGATCAAAGAAATCAGTGAATTATAAGAACACACAAACAAATCAAAGAACTAAAATAAGACAGGGATAACTTCTGATTGAATTCACAAAAGAGAAATACTGAAGCAAACTTGGGCTAAAATGAAGAAGGAAGTGAAACAATCAACAATCCAACCGGAAATCATAGAAGAAAGCCTCAGCAATAGAATGAATGAACTGGAAAAGAGAATATCAAGACTGGACAATAAAGTTGAGGAATTGGACAGCTCAAGCAAATATTACAAAAAATGTAAAAACACAGGAATGGAAATGGAGGAAATGTGGGGCACCATGAAAAGACCAAACTTACCCATCATAGGCATCAAAGGAAGGAGGAGAATCTCAAGATAATGGTATTGACCAAATCTTCAACAGGTTTGCAGAAGAAAATTCCCTTATATTAAGGAAAGACATGCCCATACAAATACAAGAAGCACATAGAACACTAAATAGACAGGAGGAGAAAATAAATTCCCCATGCCATATCATAGTAAAATACTAGATACTCAAAACAAAGAGAGAATACTGAAAGCTGCAAAAGAAAAACAGTAAGTGACATATAAAGGAAAAGCCATCGGAATTACAGCTGACTTTTCAATACAAACTATGAAAACCAGAAGAGCCTGGACCAAAGTATTCCCAGTTCTAAATGACCATAGATGCCCACCAAGAATACTTTACCCAGTAAAATGTCTATTATAGTTGAAGGAGAAAGGAAAATCTTTCATGACATAGTCTGAAATAATTCATGTCCAGAAACCTAGCCCTTCAGAGAATATTTGAAGCAATAGAAAGAGCAGAAGAAAGGAACAACTATACCCAAGGGGCAACAGAAAGAAATGAAATGAAGGTATTACTGTGGAAACACAAATTTAGACCAAGAATGCAAATAGAAATTAAAATGATGGGAACCAATACACATTTCTCAATAATAATTAAATATCAATGGACTGAACTCACCAATCAAAGACTAACATAATGAATTAAGAAACTAAATCTATATTTTTGTTGTCTGCAAGAAACCCATCTCACCTTCAAGGACAGGCACTATCTGAAGGTGAAAATATGGAAAAAAAATATTCCAAGCAAATGGCACTAAGAAATATGCAGGAGTAGCAATTGTAATATCTGACAAAATAGACTTCAAACAAAACTCATTAGAAGAGATAAATAGGTTCACTTAATTCTTATCAAAGGAACAATTAGCCAAGTAGACATTACAATCATGAATATATATGCACCAAACTGTGGTTCACCCAATTTCATAAATAAAATACTACAATACTTTAAGACATAGATTAGTCCCAACACACTAGAAGTAGGGGAGTTCAATACCCCACTGTCTCCATTAGACAGGGCAACTGGACAAATAATAATAAACAGAGAGACATCTGAATTAAACAGTTCCACATATCAAATGGACCTAACAGACATCTAATGTATATTCCACCCAAGTACCACAGAAGATGCGCATGGAACTTTCTCCAAAATTAACCACATACTGCGACACAGAACAAACATCAACAAATAAAAAAAATTGAAATAATTCCATGTATTCTCTCAGATCACAATAGTGCAACAAAGCTTAATATCAACACCAGAAGAAGCCCTAGTAACTACAAGAACTCATGGAGATTAAATAAAACACTTCTGAATAATGACTGGGTCAAAGGATACATTAAGAAATAAATAAAAATATTCCTGGAATTAAATGAAAAGGACAATAAAACACAAGAAAACCTCTGGGGCACTTCAAAAGCAGTCCTAAGAGGGAAAGTTTTTTAAATAAAATATTTTTATTGCTGTTTTGTGTATTTCATACTTCATTTCTCAGTCCAGTTTTGACACATTCCCTTTTCCATGTCCCCCACCTCACCCAGGATCATGCATTCTGCCATACATGTCTTGCATCTTTTTCTTGTAGTGCTAAGTGCGCTCTAAAAGACAACTGACAACCCAGACTACTATCCCCAGCAAAACTCCCTCTCAGAAGTGAAGGAGAAAGAAAACATGTTTGACAATAAATATTGGCTATAAGAATTTATAACCATTAAGTCAGCTCTATAGAAAATACATGAAGGAATTTTCAGAGCTGAAGAGAAAGATAAACACATTTGTGAGGCTACAGAAAAAAATGAAAGGGACTAAAAAACGTAAAAGAAGTGGTTAAATCAGCATTGGAAAAATGCCAAATACTGCAAATCAACAAATTGTAGGAATTAATAGCCACTTTTTAATAATAGTTCTTAGTATTAATTCCCAAATTAAAATATACAAGAAATGCACCTCATCATAAATGACGGACACTACCTGAGGTGAAATGATGGAAAAATGTATTCCAAGCAAATGGAATTAGGCCGGGCGTGGTGGCGCAGGCTGGGCGTGGTGGCGCACGCCTTTAATCCTAGCACTTGGGAGGCAGAGGCAGGTGGATCTTTGTGAGTTCAAGGCCAGCCTGGTCTACAGAGCGAGTTCCAGGACAGCTGGGGCTACAAGGAGACCCTGTCTCGAAAAGACCAAAAAAAAAAAAAAAGGAAATAAGCAGATGTCACTGCTCCAACATCTGAATAAATAGACTTAAACCAAAATTAGTCGGAGGAAAGGGATGTCACTTCCTATTGATTAATGGTATAATTCTCAAGGAAGACATTATAATTTTAAGTATACAAACTAACCAAATATGTACCAAATTTCATGAAACAAATATATCTAGATATAAAGACACAGAGACAGTAATGCTGGGACCCCAATATCCCATTCTCACTGATAGATCATCAGTAAAAAAAAAAGAACACAGAAATGTTTTTGTTAAATGATATCACAGAACACATGGATCTAACAGACATATATGGGCCATTCCTTTCAAAACTTTGCAGAATACACATTCTTCTCAGTAGCCCATGGAACTTTCTCCAATATAAAATATATTCTGTCTTACCACAATTGAATAAAACCATAAATGAACAGCAAAAGAAACTACAAATCATATACAAACTCATGGAGATTAAGCAACATACTATTGGATGATGAATAAGTCATTGAAGAAATAAAAAAAGAATAAAAATTCCTAGAATTGAATGGAAATGAAAGCACAACATATGAGAACCTATGGAGTATAATAAATGCAGGTCTGAGAAAGAATATTATCACTCTTAAAGCTCAGAACCATTTCTAAAGAGGGGGAAGATAGATTTTAAGTCAGAGGTGATGGATGACTTACAAAATGGCAGGTTGCACATATGAAGCCCTAGCACTTGTGACAGCATGCACAAGACCAGCTCAAGGTCAAGCCAGACACAGTCCCAGCATGGGGAAGGGAGATGTCAAGATGTCCCACCTCTATCCCAGGAGCTATTGGCAACTGATAGCTGCTGGAGAGGGAGAGCCAATTGTTTCAAGAATCTGGCACATGGTTGGCTTCCATGCCCTGGTCACATACCCAAGACTATATGGGCAGCACAAATTGGACTCAATTATTTTAAGGAAAAAGAAGAAGACATAATGTTGGGTGTGTAGGAATGCAGGGGTTGACCTGGAGGATTTGGGGAGAAGGGATGAATATGATTAAAATACACTGTATGAAATTCTCAAAAAACTAATAAAAATGAAAAATTCAGAGATATCTCAAATAATTTAGTAATAAAACTTTAGGGCTTTGGAAAAACAAGAAGAGTAAAACCAAACCAAAGTCAAATCCATAGAAAGAATTTGATATTAGGACAGAAGTGAATGAAATATAAACTACAAGAACAAGAGGAAGACTGGCCATTTGAAAAGATGAACAAGATTGACTAATTCCTATGCAATCTAACCCAAAGAAAGAGAAATCCCAAGTTAATACAGTTAGAAATAAAAGAAATGTATTGCAACAGATACAAAAGAAATTAAGAAAAATTTTAGGACTTACTTTAAACACATGTCCCATTAAATTGGGCAATATGAATAACTGATGAATTTCTAGATGCATGTGACCTACAAAATTATGCCAATATCAGATCACACATTTGAAAATGCAATGGTATTGAAGCAATAATAAAGTACCTCTTGTGTAAAAAATGTCCAAGACCATACAGACTCGGTGCTGAATTCTACTAGACCTTTAAATAACTAAACCAATACATCATAAAGTATTCCATTAACTACAAAGAGAACTAAAACTACCAAGTTCCCTTAATGAAGTTAGTAGTGTCCTGATAAAATCAAATAACGACACACCAGAAATAAAAAATAGACCAATCTCTCTGCTGAACATAGCTTTAAAAATTTCTTGGGGGCTGGAGAGATGGTTAAGAGCGCCGACCGCTCTTGCAGAGGACCCGGATTCGATCCCCAGCACCCACATGGCGGCCGAGAACCATCTGAAACTCCAATTCCAGGAGAACTCCAGTTCCAGGGGAATCTGACACCCTCTTCTGACCTCTGTGGCATTGCACGACACGGGTGCACAGACCTGCATGCAGACAGTACATTTATACACATATGGAAATAAATAAAATTTAAAAAAATGAATAAAATTTCTTAATAAAATACTTCCAAGCTGAACTCAAGAACACATGACAAAGATCATTTAATTGTGACTAAGTTGCCTTCATTCCATAGAAGCATGGATGGCTCAACACACTCCAGTTAATACGTGTACTATATTATACAAATGAACTCAAGGATAGAATGGATGTAGAAAAGGCATTTTACAAAATTCAATATAATCTTCATGATAAAAGCCTTGGAGAAACTAGGAATAAAAGGAACATATCTCAATATAATAAAAGCTATGTATGCCAAGCTTGTAGGCAATATTATACTAAATGGGGAAAAACTCAAAGCATTTCCATTCCAGTCAGGAGCAAGAAAAGGTGTATACTTCCTCCATTCTTATTCAGTGTAGTGCTTCAAGAGAAGAAAATGAAGAAATGCAAAGAGAACAGGAAGAAATTAGAGTATCATTATTTTTAGATGATCTGAATTTATACATAAGAAAATTCTATACATAAAGAGTAATCTTAAATCACTTATATCTGAGAAACCTTTTCAGTAATGTGTGGGATTTAATTAAAAAGCTTCTGTACAGCAAGGAAACAGTTAACTGAAAAGACAGCCTATAGAATAGGAGAAAAATATTTGCTAGCTATACATATACATATAACAGAGGATTAATATTTAGAATATACAAAATGGGGCTGGAGAGATGGCTTAGCAGTTAAGAGCACTGGCTGCTCTTGCAGAAGGCCAGGGTTCAAATCTCAGGACCCACATGGTGGTTAACAACTGTCTGTAACTCCAGTTTTAATACCCTTTTCTGACCTCCATGGGCCCTGCACAACATGGGTGTGCTACATACATGGAGGCAATACACTCATACACAAAAATAAAAATAATAAAGAAAATACTTTTAGAACATACAAAAATCTCAAAAATTAAAACAAGAAATTTAGTCACCCAGTCTATAAGCAGCCTAATGAAATTCACAGACAGTTCTCAAAAGATTAAACACAAAGCTGGCTGTATAATCACAGCATTAGGGAGGCAGAGGCAGGCAAATCTCTGTGAGAATGAGGACAGCCTGGTTACACAGCAAGTTGCAGACCAGCTGGGGCTACAGGGAAATCTTGTCTAAAAATAAAAAAGAAAAGCAAATGACAAATAAATATATAAAGGAAATTTCAGCCTCACTAGTCACTAGCCATCAGAAAAATGGAAATAAAATAAATGTCAAGACTCCATCAGATGTAATGGCAGCCATTAAGAAAACAATTAAGTGCTGGTGAGGATGTGGGCGAAATGGAGCCCATACACTCTATGTGGTGTGAATGTTAACTAGTCTAGTCAATATGGAAATCAGTATGGAAGTTCCTCAAAAATTAAAAAAAAATAGATCTAGTAGATGATCCAGCTGTACAAGTTGCCTATGGATATTTACTCAAAGGACTCTAAGTCAACAAATCACAAATAAATAATTGCACACCAATGTTTAGTCTGTACCATTCAAAAAAGCTTCATTATGGAACTAACCTAAGTACTCAAGAACAGAGGAATAGATGAAAATTACACACATATATATTATATATATATATATATATATATATATATATATATATGACATGAGAGGATAAGCAAGACTCTCCAGCAGAATTAAGAGGACTAAGGAGAAAGGATCAGAAAGAGGAGAGGGAAAGCAAAATAGAAATTGAAAAATTGTATATCATTTTGTAAGCCACTAATGGGGAAATCAAGTGACCTGTGAACTTTTTAATAAGGAAATCCTGAACACAAGCATGCAGCTCGTAAAACTGATTTCTTTGACATTATCACCTTATAGAAAATCAGTTGTTCGATATTACAGAATGTTGTTAGCTACCATGTGGGTTCTGAGATTCAAACCCAGGTCTTCTACAAGAGCAGCTAGTGCTATTAACTGCTGAGCCATCTCTAGCCCTCCATTGAACTTTTTATTTTCCTGTTGTGTTTTTCATTTTCATCCTCATTTCACTTTGGGTTTTCTTCAGTATTGTTTATCTCTTTATTAAGTTCTCTTTTCACACTGTGGATTTACTTACTCATTTCATTCAGCTTCTTCTCTATGTTCTTTGGAAAGTATTGGAGTTCTCTTTGAGTTGTTTTACCATATTTATAATCAGTCTTTTGAATTCTGCATCTGAAATTTAGTCTAGGTCATTGGAGAAGACAAATTATCTTGTTTTGTCATGTTACCTGTGTTTTTTGCTGGGACCTGTCTGTTTGGGGTTAGAATGTTGTTTAAGATCTATTGATTTAGGCATGTTGACACATCCCATAATGCCAGCACTCAGGAGGTAGAGGCAGGCTGATCTCTGTGAGATCAAGCCAGTCTGGGCTAAAGAGCAAGTTCCTGCACAACTACTAGGAAACTCTGTCTCAAAAAGCAAAATAATAACAATATCAAAAAGATGTTTTTATTCTTTTTATTCAGGTTCCTTTTCTACTTTCAATGTATGTGTCTATAGTGTTCAGGAGAGACTAGGTTGTAGTGCAGGTGCGGGTGATATTTTCATCTGTTAGACCAGTGTTCTAGGCACTAAGCTTTATCTTCAGTCTGCCCCTGTGGGTTGAGTACTGTCCGCAGTGACAGTTGCTATCCTGTAGTTAACTACTCTGAAAATGGAGTAACAGGTGACTACAAAAAAGACACTTGTTAAGTACCAATTAGTTTAGAGAGTAAAGGGACCCCCAAAAGGCAAGGTGTATAACATGTTAGTGTGAATGCAAAGGCAAAGAAGAGGCAAGCCATTACAGTGAGACTCATATGATTGTTAGAGGAGAGGGACATACAGAGATGGGAATAATTGAAGAAAAGGAAAAAAATGGAGTGGATGGATATATGGGAGTTTTGATTAATGGTAGACTAAAAAGAGGAGGTAAATATATACTCAGTTGTTGTAAACCAGGTCAGCCTCAGGGCTTTGGGAGATGTAACAGTAAGAGGAATGGCTATGAGAAAAGAGAAAGGAAGAATTTAAAAAAAAAAGGAAAGGAAAGAGCACAAAACAGTAAAGGCACAAAGAGTAGGACAATATTGGCCTGCTACAAAGCCTTGAACTTAAAAGCTGCTGTACTATAAAGATAAGAAATAGCTGGGGATGGGGAAGAGGAAGTGAAGCTAGGTGGGAATATAAGAAAATGAGATCTTGCCAGGCGTGGTGGCCCATGCCTTTAATCCTAGCACTCAGGAGGCAGAAGCAGGTGGATCTTTGTGAGTTCAAGGCCAGCCTGGTCTACAGAGCGAGTTCCAGGCCAGCTAGGGCTAGAGGGAGACCCTGTCTCGAAAAGACGAAAAAAAAAAAAAAAAGAAACAAAAAAAAAAAAAAAAGAAGAAGAAAATGAGATCACTGAATTGCACCTTTCTTTGACTGGTCTATTGCTTTGTTTCCTTGGGTCTGGGCCAGGCTGTGCTCCATGTTGCTTTGCTTTTAAATGGCTCCCAGCAACCTGTGTGTGCTTTCTTGACTGTGTTCTGTAGGCTGTGGATAGCTAAGGCAAATTCCACCCAGCTGCAGTTGCTGTGTTCCTACAGGGTCTGAAGCAGCTGGTGGTTGTGAGATGCCCAAAGATCTATTTAGAGTTTGTGCTCAGCTCCCACAGTCTTTTCCTGTTGGGGTGCTGATGGTGGCCATGTCAGCAGTTAATGGGGACCTTTTTTTTTAATGAAATCCCTACTAGTATTGGTTTTGTAGATTTCCTAGTCAGAGTCTTTTAACTCAGTTTGCCTGGGGTAAAATGATGGCTGCTTTTGTTGACATTCCGGTCCCAAGTCCAGTTCACTGGTAAAGAAAGTTTGTGTGTCTGATGGTAGAAGAGGTTTGATGGGGACTTGATAAAGTTGATTCCAGAACTGGAGAAGTAGCAGATGGAATGATAAAATATTCCCATCCTGTTTAATTCCCAGCCTGAATTCTGCCAGTTGATCCAATGTGGCTTCTATTCTTCCATCTTACCTGCAGGTTTCAATTTTGATACTCTTAAAATCAAATGGCATTGATATTACCCCAAATAATTCTTGACCCAGACCTGATTTGTACTTATAGACCTTTCTTGGCTAACCTATGGGTTTAGTCATGGACATCATACTAATACCTTTGCATTGTAAACTACCATTGGGCCTGTTTTTCTGGACAGGGATTTTAAAGCACACAAAGTGGTTTAGAAAGAACCTGAACGTTTTCTGAATATATGATACATTGAATGCAATGAGGCTATGGATTAATCGTAAACCAGCAGGTTAATGTTCAGTGTGACTTGTAGTTTTCTGGGGTCGTAGAACTATTATCCTGAATATTACGAATATTCAACTCAAAAATAAGCAGCTGGAGAAAAAGAGAAAGAAAGAGAGATACAAGAAGACAGAGAAAGGGAAGAGACAGAGAGAAACCCAGGGAGATCAATCTTGGCAGCATGGACATTAACCTCACATGCCAACTTCACTAGTTATCTGGTGGTGAATAGAGTTCACCTATTAGTCTTTTTAATTATAGTCATTCTCATGGATGATTTATCAACCATGAAATTTTAAAAATGAAAGATTTGGGAATCCAGCTGAGATTATTAATTGGAATTATTCCCCGGGGCTGAAGAGGTGGGTCAGTGGTTAAAGGTGTCTGGTGCTCTTGTAGAGGACCCAACTTCCTAGCACCCACCTGGTAGCTCGCAACTGCTGTAGTTTAAGCTTTAAGGGATTTGATGCCCTCTTCTGACCTCTGTCAGCACCTGCACACACATATGGCATTCACCCACACAGGTACAGACATACACATAGCCACATATAGCTACACACAGCCCCCCACACACATACAACAGATAATAAAAAGGTCCATGTTTATTAGTGTACATGAGATCTCAGTTGCTTAATATCTGAAATTGTATAAAGGTTAGAAAATGAAGACTAATGTTTTTCAGTGCTTCTTTTTTTAAAAAAATATTTAAGAGATTTGTTGAAATACAGATTTGAAATTTTCCATTTTTGTTTTCTGAGATTAGGTGACCTCACTTGATTTTATACATCCTAAGTTCATACATTTTGCTGAAATTTTTTTTATTTCATATTTTAGAACTGAACAATATGCCCTCCCCACACAGATTTTCCTTTTCCATTAATCTATTGATGAATAAGTAGTTTCTTCTCTCCAACATACCCAGCTCTACTCTTAACTCTTGGATAACAATGTTGTTTTAGATGGAAGAGCATGTTCTAGTTTAGTTGGTAACAATGTAGCCTGTATTTAATTTCTGTTAAGTTCCTGATATGTCTATGTAAAATATTTTATATGTACTATGCCATTTAACTTCCATGGAAAACCTATGTGGTATGGGGGTGGGGACATAGTACATGTGTGACATGAGAGTTGATGAAGTCTGTCTGTCCTTGGACACCAAGTGTATGACTTTGTGTCCTGCCTCCATAGCCTGAGCACAGCCTCCTGCCACCTGAACCCTTCAGGCTGTAGGTGCCTGGCTCTTGAGCTCCACACAACTGCCTCTCTGGTCTTCCCTTGTTCTGGGATTATCAGACCAGCCAAACTGAGGCTTCTTGAACTGTAGGTATTCCCTGAACTCTGACTCCCCTGGGTGGCTCAGTTTTAACGGTTGATTTTTTTTCTCTCAAGGTGGTGCCTGACTGCTGCCCTCCAAGCCACATAACCTGACAAAGAGGGCTTTCTCCCCAGTGGTGCTCTGTCCTATTGTCTCTTCTTTTTGTCCCTTTCTTCCCCCTTCTGCTGCACCATTTCATCTCATTATTATTCCTTGACCTCTCTCGTGTCAGTCATAGAAATGTAATGGTTGCAGCCGATGCTGATTTTTACCCACAGCCTTTCCTTTTGATAAAGGCTTGAAATTATTTAGATTACAGACATCATAAAGTCAGAGCCTTCGTTTGTTAAAGCACGTTTCAAAGCCAAAGGAATGTGCTGTTAAAATTCTTTAATGAAACTTAAATAAAAATACTGATGCTGTGTTGCTAATTGTAAATATTCTATGAAGCCCGTAGATCTGCCAGGTATTTAGTTTCTAGTTTCTGCCATAATTCTTTTTTTTTTTTTTTTTTTACATTGAAAAATTGAAAAAAATTAAATGTGCAATTAAATGTGTATTGAAGCCAATAATTCTAATTAAAATAACTAAATTTCCCTCTTGGTAAAAATTGTTCCAAGAACCATACCGGGACTCGCCCCTGCGTTGCTGGTTGCTGAAGCTTGTGAACTGCTGAATTTGCTCTTGACTTTGCCTGCTGAGTGCTGAACTGTGATGTGAACTCTATCACCTAGACCTTTAATAACTAAACAATACATCCATATTTAAAGTATTCTCCATTAATACAAAGAGAACTTAAAAACTACCAAGTTTCCCTTACTGAAAGTTAAGTAGTGTCCTGATTTTTTTTATAAAATCAACATTAACCGACACACCAGAACAGCAGAAATAAACCAAAATAGGACCAATCTCTCTGCTGAACTGAACTGAGAAATTTGCTCTTTAAAAATTTCTTGGGGGAATGCGAGAGATGAGTTTTTTTGGGGGGCTGGAGAGAGGTTAAGGAGCGCGCCCCCCGCCGCTCTTTCCCCCCCCGACCGACCCGACCCCCGCCTCTTCTGACCCCCACCGCCCCCGGACCCTACTTGCCAGATGGGACCCGGATTCGATCCCAGCACCCACAACATTGCGGGGGGGCTGGCCCTGAAAGAGAGCGACGAGCCGAGCGAAACCCATCTGCGAGCGAGAGAGAGAGAGAAGAGAAAGAGGAGCCCGAGAGCAGAGACGTGACGGATGAGAAAGAGCCCGAGAGAGGAGAGACGAGAAGGAACCATCTGATCTGAAAAACTCCACAAGAATGCCAGGGAAAGGAGAAAGGGACAACGCCAGCGTGCCAGGGGAGGGAGGGAAAATTCTGACACCCTTCGTTTCTTCTGACCTGGGGGCATTGCACGACAGGGGGCACAGACCTGCATTTGCAGACAGTACAGTGATGACACAAGATGGAAGGAAATAAAGAAAGAAAATTAACAAAAAAAAATGAATTAATTATATATTTAAAATATCATATTAAATTTTAATATATATTAATAAATATATTATATTATATATATAAAATTTATATATTTTTTTTTTTTTTTTTTTTTTTTTTTTTTTTTTTTTTTTTTTTATATAATTTTATAAAAATAAATTTCCTTAATAAAATACTTCAAACTGAAAACTCAAAGCAGAAAACACATGACACCACAAGTTCCTTTCATTTTGTGACTCTCTAACTAAGTTCTAAGTTTGCCTTCATTTCCATAGAAGCATATGGATTTGGCTTCCACAACACCCCCAGTTAAGTTATACGTTTTTTTTGTGTTTGTATGTTGTATTTCTGTTTGTTTGTGTCCTCTCTTCTACAAATGAAAAACTCAAGGATAGAATGGATTGTAGAGACTTTAGAGAAAAAGCAAGAAGAAGGAAAGAAAATAGATGTAAGTGTAGAAAAGAAGAAGAAAGAAAAAGGATTTTTGTAGAAAGAAAAGGCATTTTACCAACAAAATTCAATATTTTAATCTTCATGATTAAAACCTTGGATGAACACTAGGAATTACATTTATAAAGGGGAACATCATCTCAATCTAAAAAAGCTATGTCTGCCAAAGCTTGTAGGCCACTATTATACTAAATGGGCGAAAGCAAAAAAAACCCGCAACGGCATTGCCATTCCATCAGGAGCAAGAAAAAAGAAAGGATGGGCAAAGAAGAAGAGGGAAAAGGTGAGTTTTTGGTTTTTTGTTGAGACTAAAAGGAAAAGAAGAATTGGGAAAAGAAAAAAAAGGTTTTGGCTTGTTTAAAGGTGTTATACTGAAAGGTGTTTGTTTTTTGTTTTTTGTGTGTTTTTTTTTTTTTTTTTTTTTTTTTTTTTTTTGTTTATTGTTTTTTTAAAGAAAGGAAAGAAGAAAGAAAGGGGAAAAAGAAAGGGAAGGGGGAAAGGAAATCCTGTAGGGAAAGAAGAAAGAAAAGAAGCAGGGAAAAGGTTGTTTTTTTGTTGAAAGGGAAGGAAAAAGGTTTCTTGTTGTATTTTATACTTCCTCCATTTCTTATTCATTTTGTAGTGCTTTTCAAGAAGAGGTCAAGACGAAGAAAATGAGAAAGATGAAGAAAATAGCAATAGAACGAATAGAAAAAGAATGCAAAAGAGAACAGCAAAAATGGAGAAACAGGAAAGAAGAAAAGAAAGGAAAAGAAATTCATGAATAGAAATATTGAAAAGAAAAGAAAAAACTTTAACAAATACAAAATATTTTGCCATATTCTATAAGAAAGAAATATTATTTAGACGGAAAATTAGGAGTTTCGTTAGTTTGTCATTAGGTTCGTATCCGTTTTATCCCATTATTTTTTTTTTTACGGTGATCTGAATTTTATTACTAAGGGGAAAATTTCTATACATATAAGAGTAATCTTTAAATCACTTATATCTTGAGGAAACCTTTTCAAGTAATGTGTGGTTGCGGTAATTTAATTTTCAAAAGCTTCTTACAGCAAGAAACGTTAGGCAGTTAACTAAGAAAAGACAGCCTATAGGAATGAGAAGAGAGAAGAAAAATATTTGCTTTAGCTCATCACATATACATATAACAGTGGATTAATATTTAGAATATCAACATGGGGCTTGGACGAGTATGGCTTAGCAGTTTTTAATTATAAGAGCACTGCTTTGCTCTGAGCATCCAAGGCATGGGTTTGGTGGCCAGGGGTTCAAGGTTCTTCAGGCAGGGTTCAAAGCTCAGGACCCCCCCATGGTGGTTGTTAACCAACTGTCTGTAACTCCAGTTTCTTTTTTTTTTTAGTTTTAATACCCGTTTTGACCCTCCATGGCCTGCACAACATGGTGTGCTACATACATGGAGGAATACACTCCTACCACAAAATAAAAAAATAATAAAGAAAATACTTTTCGTAGAACATACAAAATATCTCAAAAATTAAAACAAAGAAATTTAGTCACCCAGTCTATAAGCAGCCTAAATGAAAATTCACAGACAGTTCTCAAAAGATTTAAACACAACGCTGGCTGTATAATCACAGCATTAGGAGGGCCGAGGCAGAGGCAGAGAACTCTCTGTGAGAATTGAGGACAGCCTGGTTACACAGCAAGTTGCAGACCAGCTGGGGCTACAGGGAAATCTTGTCTAAAAATACAAACAGAAAAGCAAATGACAAATAATATATATAAAGGAAAAAATTTCAGCCTCACTAGTCACTGCCATCAGAAAAATGAAAAAATAAAATAAATGTCAAGACTCCATCAGATGTAATGGCAGCCATTAAGAAAACAAATTAAGTGCTGGTGAGGATGTGGGCGAAATGGAGCCCATACAACTCTATGTGTGTGTGAATGATTCAACCTAGTCACACTGATGGAAATCAAGTGGAAGTTCCTCAAAAATTAAAAAAAAATAGATCTAGTAGATGATCCAGCTGTACAAGTTGCCTATGGATATTTACTCAAAGGACTAAGTCAACAAATCACAATAAAATAATTGCACGCCACTGTTTAGTCTTGTACCATTCAAAAAAGCTTCATTATGGAACTAACCTAAGTACTCAAGAACAGAGGAATAGATGAAAATTACACACTATTATTATATATATATATATATATATATATATATATATATGACATGAGAGGATAAGCAAGACTCTCCAGCCAGAATTAGGAGGACTAAGGAGAAGGATCAGAAAGAGGAGAGGGAAAAGCAAATAGAAATTGAAAAATTGTATATCATTTTGTAAGCCACTAATGGGGAAATCAAGTGACCTGTGAACTTTTTAATAAGGAAATCCTGAACACAAGCATGCAGCTCGTAAAACTGATTTCTTTGACATTATCACCTTATAGAAAATCAGTTGTTCGATATTACAGAATGTTGTTAGCTACCATGTGGGTTCTGAGGTTCAAACCCAGGTCTTCTACAAGAGCAGCCAGTGCTATTAACTGCTGAGCCATCTCTAGCCCTCCATTGAACTTTTTATTTTCCTGTTGTGTTTTTCATCTTTCATCCTCATTTCACTTGGTGTTTTTTTCATATTGTTTATCTCTTTATTAAGTTCTCTTTTCACACTGTGGATTTACTTACTCATTTTCATTCAGCTTCTTCTCTATGTTCTTTGGAAAGTATTGGAGTTCTCTTTGAGTTGTTTTACCATATTTATAATCAATCTTTTGAATTCTGCATCTGAAACTAATTAGTCTAGGTCATTGGAGAAGACAAATTATCTTTTTGTTTTGTCATGTACCGTTGTTTTTTGCTGGGACCTGTCTGTTTGGGGTTAGAATGTTGTTTAAGATCTATTGATTTAGGGCATGTGACAACCCCCATACTCCAGCACTCAGGAGGTAGAGGCAGGCTGATCTCTGTGAGATCAGGCCAGTCTGGGCTAAAGAGCAAGTTCCTGCACAGCTACTAGGAAACTCTGTCTCAAAAGCAAAATAATAACAATATCAAAAAGATGTTTTTTTCTTTTTATTCAGGTTCCTCTTTCTACTTTCAATGTGTGTGTCTATAGTGTTCAGGAGAGATAGGTTGTAGTGCAGGTGCGGGTGATATTTTCATCTGTTAGACCATAGTTCTAGGCACTAAGCTTTATCTTCAGTCTGCCCCTGTGGGTTGAGTACTGTCTGCAGTGACAGTTGCTATCCTGTAGTTAACTGCTCTGAAAATGGAGTAACAGGTGACTACAAAAAAGACACTTGTTAAGTACCAATTAGTTTAGAGAGTAAAGGGACCCCCAAAAGGCAAGGTGTATAACATGTTAGTGTGAATGCAAAGGCAAAGAAGAGGCAAGCCATTACAGTGAGACTCATATTGATTGTTAGAGGAGAGGGACATACAGAGATGGGATAATTGAAGAAGAAGGAAAAAAAATGGAGTGGATAGTGGGGATATATGGGAGTTTTGATTAATGGTAGACTAAAAAGAGGAGGTAAATTATTACTCAGTTGTTGTAAACCAGGTCACGCCTCGGGCTTTGGGAGATGTAACAGTAAGAGGAATGGCTTATGAAAAGAGAAGGAAGATATTTAAAAAAAAAAGGAAAGGAAAGAGCACAAAACAGTAAAGGCACAAAGAGTAGGACAATATTGGCCTGCTACAAAGCCTTGAACTTAAAAGCTGCTGTACTATAAAGATAAGAAATAGCTGGGGATGGGGAAAAAGAAGAAGAAAAAAAAAAGAAAATGAGATCTTGCCAGGCGTGGTGGTGGCCCCATGCCTTTAATCCTAGCACTCAGGTGAGAGAGAAGCAGGTGGATCTTTGTGAGTTCAAGGCCACCCTGGTCTACAGGCAGAGTTCCAGGCCAGCTAGGCTAGAGGGGACCCGTCTCGAAAAGACGAAAAAAAAAAAAAAAAAAAAAAAAAAAAAGAAACAAAAAAAAAAAAAAAGAAGAAGAAAATTGATACTGATTGCACCTTTCTTTGACTGGTCTATTGCTTTGTTTCCTTGGGTCTGGGCCAGGCTGTGCTCCATGTTGCTTTGCTTTTAAATGGCTCCCAGCAACCTGTGTGTGCTTTCTTGACTGTGTTCTGTAGGCTGTGGATAGCTAAGGCAAATTCCACCCAGCTGCAGTTGCTGTGTTCCTACAGGGTCTGAAGCAGCTGGTGGTTGTGAGATGCCCAAAGATCTATTTAGAGTTTGTGCTCAGCTCCCACAGTCTTTTCCTGTTGGGGTGCTGATGGTGGCCATGTCAGCAGTTAATGGGGACCTTTTTTTTTAATGAAATCCCTACTAGTATTGGTTTTGTAGATTTCCTAGTCAGAGTCTTTTAACTCAGTTTGCCTGGGGTAAAATGATGGCTGCTTTTGTTGACATTCCGGTCCCAAGTCCAGTTCACTGGTAAAGAAAGTTTGTGTGTCTGATGGTAGAAGAGGTTTGATGGGGACTTGATAAAGTTGATTCCAGAACTGGAGAAGTAGCAGATGGAATGATAAAATATTCCCATCCTGTTTAATTCCCAGCCTGAATTCTGCCAGTTGATCCAATGTGGCTTCTATTCTTCCATCTTACCTGCAGGTTTCAATTTTGATACTCTTAAAATCAAATGGCATTGATATTACCCCAAATAATTCTTGACCCAGACCTGATTTGTACTTATAGACCTTTCTTGGCTAGCCTATGGGTTTAGTCATGGACATCATACTAATACCTTTGCATTGAATACATTGTTTCTACGGATTAAGACACAAAGTTTAGAAAGAACTGAAGCGTATTGTCAGATCAATGGTATATTAATCTACCAGCAGGATTCGTGGATGTCTGGAGACTTTCCTGAATAGATATTCAATATACACTGAAAAGAAAAAGTCAAGAGGAAGGACAGCACAGGGATCTGCGATGATTACACAGCAATCACTGATCGTGAAAGGTGCCTATGAGCTTTAATTTAGTCTTTCATGATATGTATCAACCATGAAAAAAAACGATTTGAATCAGCTGAAGTTAATTGAACCCCTAGAGGGGTCATGTTCAATTTGTAGGCAACTTAGCCACGGTAGTCGCAGACGTATAGACGTATCGGTTAAGCTTTTACTCATTTTAGTTTTAGGTAGTATGTATTTTTTTTTTTTTGTTTTTTTATTTTTTTTTTTTTTTTTTTTATTATTTTGTCATTTTCAGTGTTTATTATGATTCAATTTTTAGAATTTCTTGTTTTTTTAAAAATAGCAGCATTTTTTTTTTTTTCTTTAGTCTTTTTTTTAACTTCTCTTTTTATTTACAAGCCAATTTTCTTTTTTTTCTTGTTTTTTTATTTTTAATTTTAAATAAAACTTTGGATCCACTGATTATTAATTGGATTTTCCCCGCTGTGTATGTTAGTGTCTGGCTCTTTAACCCATTCTCCATTAGTAACTGCTGTATTTATTTAGCTTTAAGGGATTGATGCCCTCTTCCACCTCTGTAGCCCCTGCAACACAATGCATTCACCCACGGACAGGTACAGACATACACATAGCCACATATAGCTACACACAGCCCCCACACACATTACAACAATAATAAAAGGTCATGTTTATTAGTGTACATGAGATCTCAGTTGCTTAATATCTGAAATTGTATTCTAAAGGTTAGAAAAGAAGACTAATGTTTTTCAGTGCTTCTTTTTTTTAAAAAAAATATTATTTTTTTTTTTTTTCCATTTTTGTTTTTGAGATTAGGTGACCTCACTTGATTTTATACATCCTAAGTTCATACATTTTGCTGAAATTTTTTTTATTTCATATTTTAGAACTGAACAATATGCCCTCCCCACACAGATTTTCCTTTTCCATTAACTCTTGGATAACAATGTTGTTTTAGATGGAAGAGCATGTTCTAGTTTAGTTGGTAACAATGTAGCCTGTATTTAATTTCTGTTAAGTTCCTGATATGTCTATGTAAAATATTTTATATGTACTATGCCATTTAACTTCCATGGAAAACCTATGTGGTATGGGGGTGGGGACATAGTACATGTGTGACATGAGAGTTGATGAAGTCTGTCTGTCCTTGGTCACCAAGTGTATGACTTTGTGTCCTGCCTCCATAGCCTGAGCACAGCCTCCTGCCACCTGAACCCTTCAGGCTGTAGGTGCCTGGCTCTTGAGCTCCACACAACTGCCTCTCTGGTCTTCCCTTGTTCTGGGATTATCAGACCAGCCAAACTGAGGCTTCTTGAACTGTAGGTATTCCCTGAACTCTGACTCCCCTGGGTGGCTCAGTTTTAACGGTTGATTTTTTTTCTCTCAAGGTGGTGCCTGACTGCTGCCCTCCAAGCCACATAACCTGACAAAGAGGGCTTTCTCCCCAGTGGTGCTCTGTCCTATTGTCTCTTCTTTTTGTCCCTTTCTTCCCCCTTCTGCTGCACCATTTCATCTCATTATTATTCCTTGACCTCTCTCGTGTCAGTCATAGAAATGTAATGGTTGCAGCCGATGCTGATTTTTACCCACAGCCTTTCCTTTTGATAAAGGCTTGAAATTATTTAGATTACAGAC
The DNA here is from genome assembly GCA_009823505.1 of Rhizomys pruinosus. NCBI lineage: Eukaryota > Metazoa > Chordata > Mammalia > Rodentia > Spalacidae > Rhizomys > Rhizomys pruinosus. The sequence goes on from VZQC01014421.1 coordinate 3,742,970, forward strand.
ATCATAAAGTCAGAGCCTTCGTTTGTTAAAGCACGTTTCAAAGCCAAAGGAATGTGCGTTTAATTCTTTAATGAAACTTAAATAAAAAAACTGATGCTGTGTTGCTAATTGTAAATATTCTATGAAGCCCGTAGATTGAGGTATTTAGTTTCTAGTTTCTGCCATAATTCTTTTTTTTTTTTTTTTTTTTTTTGGTTGTTTTGAGACAGGGTCCCTATATCCAGCTGGCCTAGACTCACTATGTGGACAAAGCTAGCCTTGAAATCACAGAGATTTCATGCCTCTGCCTCCTGAGTGGTGGGATTAAAAACGTGGGCTACCACTCTCAGCATTCTGCCATAAATCTTTTTAAAAGTCCCAGACTTACATCTCTCTCTCTCTCTCTCTCTCTCTCTCTCTCTCTCTCTCTCTCTCTCTCTCCTCTCTCCATACTCCCTGTGTGTTTCCCTCTCATTCTTTTCTTCTTAAGCTCCCAGATGTGAACATATATTTTTCTAAAACTGACCCTTTATAGTGAATTTCATTCTTTGAATTTGTGAGACAAGAACCCCAAAGCCATCTGCTTTGGGAGGCTTTGGTGGCCATTAAGTTTTCCAGGAACCTATCTCCCCAAGAAAGACTTCCTTTTCAAAGATCTCCCAATATTTCCACATTAGTATTCTGGGTACTTTCAGGGAGTTCTTTGCAACTTAGCTACATCATTTCCCAAATTTTCCCATGTGCCCGGGGCTGGAGAGATGGCCTAGCGGTTAAGAGCGCCGACCGTCTCTTACAGAGGACCCAGGTTCGATCCCCAGCACCCACATGGCGGCTGAGAAACCGTCTGAAGCTCCAATTCCCGGAGAACTCCCGCTCCAGGGGAATCTGAGACCCTCTCTTCTGAACTCCGCGGCGTTGCACGACACGGGTGCACAGACTGCATGCAGACAGTACATTCGTCACATACAGAAATAATAAAATTAAAAAAAAAAAAAAGAATGGAGCTGGATGTAGTGCGCATGCCTTTGGTCCCAGCCCTTGGGAGGCAGAGGGCCTGACTCTGTGAGGTGGAGGCTAGCCCAGTGTATACAGGAACTTGAAGGTAGTTGGGCTACAGGGAGACCCTGTTCAAAAAGAGCATTTTTTTTCAAAAGTTTACCTTAAGAATAATGTAAAATACACATGAGATTGTTCTTTTTCTCTATGCTACTTTAAAATATGTTAATGTCATTCCTTTTTTTGTATCTTCCTTCCATCCTTCTTTCTCTCCCCCTTCAACACCCTTGCTCGTTTCCTTAATCCCTTCGAATTCTTGTTATAGTAAGATTTACCTTATGTATATTTAATTAAATTTTTTGTGACTTTCAACATCTTAATCATTTTAGGCCCCCTTCCCTGTCTGCCCCCACCTCACAGCCTGCCCGCAGGACTTCATACATTTTGTCATCTATTGATTGCTGTTAGTTCATATGAGCAAGGACCCTGGGATCTAGCTCATAATATTTTTTAAGCTAGGATAAAAATCCAAGTACTTGTTATTTCTTATTCTTAATAAAATAAAATTACTGTGATAAAATAGTCTGATTGTAGAAACAGGTTTTAGTGGGATGTAATAGAGGGCAGATAAAAATTTAAACCTGGTACATCCACGCACTGGGGGCAGAGTGAAGTGGGAAGGTCATGAGTTCAAGGTTGCCACTGGCTACGTGGGGAGACTGTCTCAAAGGGACTTCGAAGCCTCAGAAACCAATAGAGGCACATTGGGGTAGAGGCTCCTGACATGTGCTCCTGTCACTACTTCTTTAAGGGAGGATTCATTCATTGCTGCTTTGACAGTGTCCAGAAATTCAACTCCATTCATTGGTTTTCTTTCCTAAATTATGTACTTGTATTTGTTTGGGACTTCGGAAGTGTTTCTCAAAAATATTTTTTCTGCAGTGGGTGGAAGATTGTGTTCATACTTCAAGGAAAAAAAAAAAAGAAAATGGTAATGAAAAACATTATTGCCTTTGAAGCACAGACCTGTGATCCGGCAGGTAAGCAGCTGCAAGAACCCGCTTGATGTAAACTGAAAGGAAATTCTCCTGACCAGAGCATATCAGTTTCATGTTCAGACATTTTTATTGATAGAATCATTTAGTCTGGTTTTTTTTTTTTTTTTTTTTTTTTTTTTTTGAAGACAGGGGACTCATGTAGCCTCGGCTGGCCTCCAGTTTGCTATGTAGCCTGGGCGGGCCTCCAGTTTGCTATGTAGCCAAGTCTGGCCTTGAACTCCTGATCTTATTGCCTGCATCTCTCAAGTGTGGGGAATTATATGCATGTACCATTGTGCCTGAACACATATAAGTTTTTTAGACAAACAAAAACGTTCATAGTTTTAAGAAGCAATGTTAACTTTTGCTCTAGAAATACAAACTCTTAATTTTCACATTTTTGAATATACAATTATATAATATACTTATTCTTTTAAAAATATTTTTATTGATGTTTTGTGTATTTCATACATCATCTTTCAGTCCAATTCTGATACATTCTCCTCTCTCTGCCCCCCACCCCACCCCAGTTCATGCACTCTGTCATACATGTCTTGCATCTTTCTCTCAGTCTTTCCAAAGATTTTCTTTTTTTTATTTTTATTGTGCTTTGTTGTATTTCATACATCATTTTCCAATTCAGTTCAGGCATATCCCCTTCCGCTTCCCCCCACCCCACGCTACCCATCCCAGATCCTGCATTCTGCTGTAACTTTTCTCCAATTTTTTCTTTCTGCTTTTTTGTTTTGTTTTGTTTTGTTTTCATTTTTTTTTTTAACAATAGTGATTTTTGAGTCAAGCATCCTTCATGTAAAACAAATTTGCAAGCAGCTTGTGCCCAAAACCCACACAGCTCTTGGGTCCCACCATCCAGCATGGGGGGGCTTGTATGTTCCATCAAGTTGATCAATGAGTGTCTCAGTCTCTATTGTGTAGTTCTCAACGTAACCCAATAGAAGCCCTTATTCTACCACACCCCCTCTTCCGCAGATTGTTCCCTAGGCTTAGGAAAGGGACACAAGGTGGATGAGAAGCAAGACACTTACTTTCTCTGGGACTGATGTCTTGGTCTCTAGTCATTCTGGCTGTTTTCTTTCATGGGCTGCCAGCTTGTCCAGGCATTACCTTTGTCCTACCTAATGAAGCACATGCAATTAGATATTATGTATTAAACATTATAATATATAGCCTTTCAATCCTACTAATGAAGCACACACAAATTAGATATATAGGTATTTAAACAGTAATAATTTTATGGTGTAGTTTCTTTGGTATAGACACAGATTGTTGGATGGTATGTTCATTCATGATTTATAATTTCTTCTGTTAAGTATGGCAGGGTCCTTTGTATGGTTTATAACATCCCCTAACCATTAAAGGATGTAAGATGTGTAGCTTGCGGCATCAGACATGGGTTATTTTTTCAAGGAGAGCGCTAATAGACCAATTAGATTTGGGTATACAGACATATGGCTGCCACTTGCGCCGCACCAGTCCCACCCTTCCAGGCATGAGCGGTGTTGTAGTCTTGTGGATATTGATGGAACTCTTGCTTGACTCAAGGAGACCTTATATTTGCCTTATTGGTTTACTAGTGGTATTTGGCTAAACACTCTCTGGCATCCAGAGATCCATTGTCTACTTGCTATTTCTGTGGGTCTCCATACCATCTTCTCCATGTTTATATACAGGTCTTAAAAACCAGCCCAGTGGCCTTATCGCCTCTCTTCTTGCAGACTATCCCGTTGGAGCAAGGAGCCTTTTCCAATTGTGGGGCTTGGATCCCTTGGCACAACATCCCTTGGTTAGCCATAATCCATGTTGGATGTCAGAGCTCTTATTAATATATTTTGTTTTAAGACATCATACATTAGGCGGAGCACTTGCATTATATTTGGCTTCTGAATTAGAGAATAATCCTTTTCACAGATTCTATTCCCATTAGTAATTAAAGAAGGCAGTAGTTTTACTGCATTTACCCAAGAGAAATACCCTCTTAACACACAGCTGGCTTCCACCCCATCTCATGCTGGAGAACGACCTACATGCATCAGCTCATTCTATTTCCTTATTACTATGGGGGGGAGTTATGAAGAATGTCTCTTGTTTATTAAAACATCTCTTTGCCAGCACCAGCAATGTACAGCTTCTTAGCAATCATTAAAAATAGTTGTTACTAGTGGGATCGACAGAGGGGCCTGATGTCTGCAGCAATCTGAGGCATTTCTTCCCCTTCAATCCCAGAGGAGTCATACTTCTTGCTGGCACTTTATGGACATCCAACTCAATGCAAAAGCTGCATTTCTTTGAACCATTAATTGTTGGGATACTCTGGCCTGTTGGACAACAAATCCTTTCCTTTCCAATAGTTAGTTTTAAGATTTTGTTTGTGTTGCGCAAGGTTTTTTGACAAAACGGTTTTCCTATCTTCTATATCCCCCTTTTTTTTTTTATTTAAGTTTTTATTTCTTGACCTCATTGAGGCTCAAAAAACAGTTGTTTTTATCATACCTATAGCGGTGGAATCAAGGGCACAGATTTCATCATTTGTTCACCCATGCTTTTTGGTTACTGTATGTGATTTAACTTGGTGAAACAAAACGTTAGTGTGCGTTTTGTGTTAAATCATCTATACGGTAAGATTTAGTTAGAATACACAGGTTACTCACCTATGACTTCGCCACAATTATAGAGAGACACTTGGTGTTTATCCAAGTCCTCTAAAGTAATTGTTTTATTACAGATCTTAGTTTAAAGCTATATGTGGTAACAAGAGCAAATTATCTATATCCAATTTCAACCCGCAGACTTGACCGTGTGTTTATCAGCCTCTTTAACCAATGTTTGTCCAAATTTTGCATCATATGGACTTTACTAGTCTACTATCTTCCCATATATAAACCTCATTAACACTCAAAAGCTTTTCTTGTTTACATCAAAGCGAACACAATAACAGGAGTGACGAGCAACCCCAGACATTGACCCGGAACCGACTCACCAGAGCTACATCGACAAAGTCAGTAATTTCCGAGTATACAAGATACTCAACAAAACAAAGAAGAAAAGCACAACAACTCCATTGACATTCACACCTCAAGCATTGGAGCAAAGATCTTTCCTGAACCAGAGACTTCACAGAGGACGGAATTAGAGATGGCTGAGAATCTAACAAACACCTTTAACAGTGTTTTCAACTATTTTCACATACATAATTAAGGAATTAGCAAATTAAAAACCCCCTTAAGATCACCACCTTACTCCAGATAGACTGTCCCTAGGCCATCAAGAAAACAAAATGATACCAAATGCTAAAGAGGTTGTTGGTGAAAAGGGGAACACTCTTCTACTGCTGATGGGAATGTTAAACTTGTGCAGCCCACTATGGAACACAGTGTGGGGAACCCTTGAAAAACTCAAAATCGATCCTGCCATTTCACCAGTCCCCTACCACTCCTGGGTATATTACCCACCAAGACTCATCTTCCTGCAGAGCTCCATGCACAGCTTGTGCTATTTATTGCAGTCCTGTTCACAATAGCAAAAAAAAACTGGAATCAACCAAATTTCCATCAACTGACGATTGGATAGAGACACTGTGGTACATCTACACAAATGGAATTCTATGCAGCAGTGAAGAACGACAACATCATGAACTTGCAGGTAAATACATGGAACTAGAAACAATCATCCTAAGTGATAAAGTGTAAGTAGTAACACAGTTCCAGAAAACAAACAAACAAAATGGTATTCTCTCCTTGGATGCTAGTACCAAAACCCAGTTATAAATATTCTTGTGGAGAGGGATTATGCATATTAAAGAACAACCACAGAAAGATTGCATCAGAAGGCTGATGAAATGGTCTCGGGAGGGGGTGGGAGGGGTGGGAGAGGGACACGGGTTTGTATTTCGATTGGTGCATGGTTAATTGACGTGAGTTCAACAAGTATCCAGTTTTGCCCAGGACTCTGTCTGCAGTCCTTCCATTCTACACGCNTTTGGTTGTTGAGACGGGTTCCCTATATCCCCAGCTGGCCTAGAAACTCACTATGTGGACAAAGCTAGCCTTGAAATCACAGAGATTTCATGCATCTGCCCTGAGTGGTGGGATTAAAAACGTGGGCACACCCAGCTTCTGCCATAAATCTTTAAAAGTCCCAGACTTACATCTCTCTCTCCTCTCTCTCTCTCTCTCTCTCCTCTCTCTCTCTCTCTCCCCTTCCCATACCCCTGTGGTGTTCCCCTCATTCTTTTCTTCTTAAGCTCCCAGATGTGAACATATATTTTTCTAAAACTGACCCTTTATAGTGAATTTCATTCTTTGAATTGTGAGACAAGAACCCCAAAGCCATCTGCTTTGGGAGGCTTTGGTGGCCATTAAGTTTTCCAGGAACCTATCTCCCCAAGAAAGACTTCCTTTTCAAAGATCTCCCAATATTTCCACATTAGTATTCTGGGTACTTCAGGGATGTCTTTGCAACTTAGCTACATCATTCTCCAAATTTTCCCATGTGCCCGGGGCTGGAGAGATTGCCTAGCGGTTTAAGAGCGCCGACCGCTCTTACAGGGACCCAGGTTCGATCCCCAGCACCCACATGGCGGCTGAGAGAACCGTCTGAAGCTCCAATTCCGGAGAACTCCAGCTCCCGGGGAATCTGAGACCCTCTTCTGAACTCCGCGGCGTTGCACGACACGGGTGCACAGACTTGCATGCAGACAGTACATTCGTACACATACAGAAATAAATAAAATTAAAAAAAAAAAAAAGAATGGAGCTGGATGTAGTGCGCATGCCTTTGGTCCCAGCCCTTGGGAGGCAGAGGGAGCCTGATCTCTGTGAGGTGGAGGCTAGCCCAGTGTATACAGGAACTTGAAGGATAGTTGGGCTACAGGGAGACCCTGTTTCAAAAAGAGGCATTTTTTTTTCAAAAGTTTACCTTAAGAATAATGTAAAAATACACATGAGAATTGTTCTTTTTCTCTAATGCTACTTTAAAATATGTTAATGTCATTCCTTTTTTGTATCTCTTCTCTTACCATCCTTCTTTCTCTCCCCCTTCACCACCCTTGCTCGTTTCCTTAATCCCTTCGAATTCTTGTTATAGTAAGATTGACCTTATGTATATTTTAATTAAATTTTTGTGACTTTCATACATCTTAATCATTTAGGCCCCCTTCCCTGTCTGCCCCCACCTCCCAGCCTGCCCGCAGGACTTCATACATTTTGTCATCTATTGATTGCTGTTAGTTCATATGAGCAAGGACCCTGGGATCTAGCTCATAATATTTTTTAAGCTAGGATAAAAATCCAAGTACTTGTTATTTCTTATTTCTTAATAAAATAAAATTACTGTGATAAAATAAGTCTGATTGTAGAAACAGGTTTAGTGGGATGTAATAGAGGGCAGATAAAAATTTAAACCTGGTACATCAACAGCACTGAGGAGGCAGAAGTGGGAAGGTCATGAGTTCAAGGTTGCCACTGGCTACGTGGGAGGACTGTCTCAAAGGGACTTCGAAGCCTCAGAAAACAATAGAGGCCACTTGGGGTAGAGGCTCCTGACATGTGCTCCTGTCACTACTTCTTTAAGGGAGGATTCATTCATTGCTGCTTTGACAGTGTCCAGAAATTCAACTCCATTCATTGGTTTTCTTTCCTAAATTATGTACTATGTATTTGTTCTTGGGACTTCGGAAGTAGTTTCTCAAAAATATTTTTCTTGCAGTGGGTGGAAGATTGTGTTCATACTTCAAGGAAAAAAAAAAAAAGAAAATGGTAATGAAAACATTATTGCCTTTGGAAGCACAGACCTGTGCATCAGGGCAGGGTAAGCAGCTGCAAGAACCCGCTTGATGTAACATGAAAGGAAATTCTCCTGACCAGAGCATATCAGTTTCATGTTCAGACATTTTTATTGATAGAATCATTTAGTCTGGTTTTTTTTTTTTTTTTTTTTTTTTTTGAAGCAGGGGTCATGTAGCCTCGGCTGGCCTCCAGTTTGCTATGTAGCCTGGGCGGGCCTCCAGTTTGCTATGTAGCCAAGTCTGGCCTTGAACTCCTGATCTTATTGCCTGCATCTCTCAAGTGTGGGGAATTTATGCATGTACCATTGTGCCTGAACACATATAAGTTTTTTAGACAAACAAAAAACGCTCATAGTTTTAAGACTATGCAAATGTAACCTTTTTAGAATTCAAATTATATAATTTGAAATTACAATATATTCTATTATACTTAATACCTATTTTTATAAAGATTGTTGTTTGTGTATTTCATACATCATCTTTCAGTCAATTCTGATACATTCTCCTCTCTCTGCCCCCCCACCCCACCCCAGTTCATGACTCTGCCATACTTGCATCTTTCTCTCATCTTTCCAAATATTTCTTTTTTTTTATTTTTATTGATGCTTTGTTATTTCATAATCATTTTCCATATCAGTTCAGGCATATCCTTCCGCTTCCCCCCACCCCACCGCTACCCTCCCAGATCACTGCATTCTGCTGTAACTTTTCTGCATTCTTTCTCGGCTTTTTGTTTTGTTTTGTTTTGTTTCATTTTTTTCTTTAACAATAAGTGATAATTTTAGTACCAAGCATCCTTCATGTAAAACAATTTGCAAGCAGCTTGTGCCCAAACCCACACAGCTCTTGGGTCCCACCATCCAGCAGGGGGGGGCTTGTATGTTCAATCAAGTTGATCAAATGAGTGTCCGTTCTATTGCTGTAGTTTCACCGTTACCCCAATCAGCCCTTACATTCTACCACCACCCCCTCTTCCGCAGATTGTTCCCTAGGCTTAGAAAGGGACACAGGTGGATGAGAAGCAAGACACCTACTTTCTCTGGAGTGATGTCTTGGTCCTCTAGTCATTCTGGCTGTTTTCTTTCATGGGCTGCTTGTCCAGGCATCACCTTTTGATCCTACTAATGAAGCACATGCAATTAGATATTTAGGTATTAAACATTATAATAATATATCCTTTCAATCCTACTAAATGAAGACACACAACAATTAGATTATAGGTATTTAAACAGTAATATTGTTAGTAGGTTTCTTGGTATAGAACAGAGTTGGATGGTATGTTCATTCATGATAGATTTCTTCTGTTTATGTAGTATGGCAGGGTCTTTGTTATGGTTTATAACATCTCCTAACATTAAAGGATTGTAAGCTTGTGGCATCAGACCATGGGTTATTTTCCAAGGAGAGGCTAATAGACCAATTAAGATTTGGGTATACAGACATATGGCTTGCCACTGCTTGCCCGCCCACCCACTTCCAGGCAGAGCGGTTTTGTAGCTGATCTTTGGTGGTGATGAGGAATCTTGCTTGACTCAAGGAGACCCTATTTTGCTTATCTGGTTTTACGTGGTCTTTGGCTAAAAACTCTCTGGCATCCAGAGATCCCATTGTCTACTTGCATTCTGTGGCTCCATACCATCTCACTTACATGTTTATATCAGTGTCTTCAAAACAGCCAGGGCCCTTATCGCCTCTCTTCTTGCAGCTATCCCCAGCTTGGAGCAAGGAGCCTTTTACCATATTGTGGGGGCTTGGATCCCTGGCAACATCTCCTTGTTAGACCTAATCCCATTGTTGGATGTTCAGAGCTTCTGTATTCAATATATTTTGTTTTAAGACAGCATAAGTTACGGGGGAGCACTTTGCATTATATTTGGCTCTGAATTAAGAGAATAATCCTTTTTCACAGATTTCTATTCCATTAGTCAATTAAAGAAGGCAGTTAGTTTTACTCGCATTTTACCATAGAGGAAATACCTCTTAAACACCAGCTGGCCCACCCCATCTCATGCTGGAGACACGACCTACTCATCATCCTTTCATTCTATCCTTATTCTATGGGGGGGAGTTAGTAACGAATGTCTCTTGTTATTTTAAAACCTCTCCCTTGCAGCACCTAGCAATGTATTAGCTTCTAGACTCATTAAAAATAGTTGTTCTAGTGGGATCCACAGAGGGGCACTGATGTCTGCAGCAATCTGAGGCATTTCTTCCCCTCAATACCCAGAGGAGTCAATCTTCTGCTGGCACTTTTGGTACATCCAACTCAATGCAAAACGCTTGCATTTCTTTAGCGATTAGTCATTATGTTGGTTGATACTCTGGCCTGTTGGAAACATACAATCCTTTCTCCAATAGTTAGTTTTAAGATTTTGTGTGTTCGCAGGTTTTTTGACAAAAAGCGTTTTCCTATCTACTCTATATCCCCCTTTTTTTTTTTTTTTAAGGTTTTATTTCTTGACTCATGAGTCTCACAACAAAGTCAGTTTGTTTATATATACCTACTAGAGGTGGAATAAGGCACAGATTTCATCAGGTTCACCCATGCTGCTTTTGGTTACTGTATGTGATTAACTTGGTGATAACAAAGTTAGTTCTTTTGATGTTAAATCTCTATACGGGTAAAGAGACGATAGCTTACAGGTGTCTATATGACACTTCGCACACTAATTATAGAGAACATTTGGTGTTTATACCAATGTCCTCTAAAGTAATTGTTTATACAGATCTTAGTTAAGCTTAAATGTGGTTACAAGAGCAATATTATCATCACATTTAACACCCGCAGACTTGCCTATGTGTATCAGCCCTTTAACCCAATGTTTGTCCAAATTTGCATCATATATTTATTATCTCTATTCCTCAAACTAAATCACTCATATTAAACTCAAAAGCTTTCTTGTTAATCAAAGCCGAACACAATAAACGAGACGTAGAAGCCAGAATGTGAACCCCGAATGCGAAACCCTTCACCCAGCAGTCTACATTCGCCACAGTAGTAATTATTCCAGGAGTATACAAGATACTCAAAAAACAAAGAAGAAAAGAAACAACTTGACATCACCAGCATGGAGCAAAGATCTCTGAACCAGAGACTTCACAGAGGTCGAATTAGAGATGGCTGAGAAAGTCTAAACACCCTTAAAAGTGTTTTCAACTATTCATTCAACATATATTAAGGAATTGCAAATTAAAAACACCTTAATGATCACCACCTTACTCCAAGTACGACTGCTCCCTGGCCATCAAGGAATCATCACAAATTGTATGCCCAAGTGCTGGAGAGGGTCCCCTTTTCCTTGGGGCAAAGTGTGGAAAACTCATACCATGTTTTTTTGATGGGAATGAAAACTGTTGCAGCCACTATGGAAATAACCGTGTGGATAACCCTTATGAAGCCTCACATAATGACTCCTGAAACATCCTCACCCCCAGTAATACCACCTCTGGGTTATACCCACAAGATCTCAGCTTATCTGTCCCCTTTTAGACTTTCCTTTTTCCTTCTTTGATACATGCCACCATGCCCGATATGTTATTGCAAATCGTCATCACATATGCAACTAAACTGGAATCAACCCAAATTTCCCTCAAATGACGAGTGCCCCTCTTCTGCAGATTGTTCCCTAGGCTTAGAAAAGGGGCACAGGTGGATGAGAAGCAAAACAGTCTACTTTCTCTGGAGCTGTTGTCTTGGTCTCTAGTCAATTCTGGCTGTTTTCTTTCATGGGCTGCCAGCTTGTCCAGGCATAACCTTTTGATCCTACTAATGAAATACATGCAATTAGATATATAGGTATTTAAACTTTCAATCTTTCAGTCCAATTCTGATACATTCCCCTCTCCCTGCCCCCCACCCGACTCCAGTTCATGCACTCTGCCATACATGTCTTGCATCTTTCTCTCAGTCTTTCCAAAGATTTTCTTTTCTACAGAGGCAGAATTTAACTGTATCAGTTAGTTCTTTGACCCAGTCCTTATGTTGTTGTTGTTCCCTCCCCTTTGTGTTACTCCAAAATATGCCTATATAAATGTTACATATGTATCAAAGTTATGACCTCTGAGAATAAACTGTATGTTATTTCCAAAATATGCTTTGGCATTCACATTTTCCCCCTTAATTTTATATTACTCTAAAACATGAATACATATCTTCCACCCATATCTGCTAGTTACAATATCTGAAAATAAGTGGTAGGTCAATTCTAGGGCCCATTAAGCAATTCACATTATAATAGCACAGCTGCTTTCAGATAAAAAGAAGTATAACAATAATGTTACTCAGTTTGCATTTCAACTGGGGATTTGGTGTTAGCATCCACAACTGAGGGAAACCATTTGCCATTTTTTTTTCTGGGACTGTGTTACTCAGCATAATATCTTCTAATCCATCCATTTACTTGCAAACTTCATGATGTCATCCTTCTTTACCACTGCATAGAACTCCTTTTGTGTAGATGTACCACATTTTTGTTATCCACTCATCAGTTGAGGGGAGTTTGGTTTGATTCCACCCCTTTGCTATTGTGAAAAGAGCTGCAATAAACGTAGATGTGTATGGATCTTTGCAGTAGGATGAGTCTTGTGAGTATATACCCAGGAGTGGTATGGCTGGCTCATTTTGAGTCTTTTAAGGGTTCTCCACACTGCCTTACATAGTGGTTGTATGAATTTCCATTCCCACCAGCAGTGGATGAGTATTCCCCTTTCCCCACAACCTCTCCAGCATTTGGTGTCTTTTGTTTTCTTGATCTTAGCCAGTCTTATTGGAATGAGATGATATCTGAGAGTGGTTTTAATTTGTATTTCCTTAATTATTAATCATGTTGAACACTTTTTAAGATGTTTCTCAGCCATCATTTTTTAAAAATTTATTTATTTCTTTATTTTCACATGTATGAATGTACTGTCTGCATGTAGGTTTGTGCACCAGTGTCATGCACTGCTGTGGAGGTCAGAAGAGGGTGTTGGATTCCCCTGGAACTGGAGTTAAAGACGGTTCTCAGCCATCATGTGGGTACTGGGGATTGAACCTGGGACCTCTGCAAGAACAGTTGATGCTCTTAACCACTAGGCCATCTCTCCAGCCCCAACTCAGCCATCTTTATTTCCTCACTGGTGAAGTCTCTGTTCAGCTCTTTACTGCATCTTTTGAGTGAGTCATTTGTTTTCTTACTTGTTTGTTTTTTGAGTAGTCTATATATTCTGGATATTAATGCTTTGTCAGATATATCACCGGTGAAGGTTTCCTCCCACTCTGTGGGTTTTCTCTTCACTTCCTAGATTGTTTCTTTCACTGTACAGAAGCTTTTGAGTTTGATGAGGTCTTATGTCAACTGTTGACCTTATTTCCTGTGTAGCTGCTGTTTGATTTTAAAAGTCTTTTCCTCTATCCACTCATCAGTTAAGGGGCATTTAGGTTGGTTCCAGCTCCTTGCTATTGTGAAGAGAGCTGCAATAAATATGGCCGTGCATGTATCTCTGTGGTGGCGTAAGTCTTGAGGGTACATGCCCAGGAGTGGTATGGCTGGGTCGGGTGGCAAGTTCATTCCAAGTCTTCCAAGGGTTCTCCACACTGCTTTCCATAGTGGCTGTACAAGTTTACATTCCCACCAGCAGTGGATGAGTGTTCCCCTTTCCCCACAACCTCTCCAGCACTTGGTATCATTTGTTTTCTTGATCCTAGCCAGTTACTTATTGGAGTTAAGATGATATCTTAAAGTGGTTTTCATTTGCATTTCCCTTAATGATTAGTGATTGTTGAGCAGTTCTTGAGTGTTTTCTCAGACTATCTAATTCCTCGCTTTATGAAGTCTCTGTTCAGTTTCTTGCCTCCATCTTATTTGAGGGGCGGGTCGTTTTTGTCTTTCTTTTTTCTTTGTTTGAGTAGTTTATATATTCTGGAAATCAATGCTTTGTGTCAGATGTACTTTGCAGTGAAGGTTTCCTCCCATTCTGTGGAATTTTCTTCTCACTTCCTTGATTGTTTCTTTTTTGTGTTACAGAAGCTTTTGAGTTTGATGAGGTCCCATGTCATTGTCGACCCTTAATTCTTGGCAGCTGCTGTCTGATTTAGGAAGTCTTTTCCCTACACCCTATGTCTTGTAGTCTGCTGCCAAACTTTTTCTTCTATCACCCTCAACTGACGAGTGGATAGAGAAGAAAATTGTGGTACATCTACAAATGGGACTTCTATGCAGCAGTAAAGAAAGACGAACATCAACGAGCTTTGCAGGAAATGGCTGGAGTAGAGGACATCATGCTGAGTGAAGTAACCCAGTCCAGAAAAACAAACGAATGCATGGTACCTCATCTGTGGATGCTAGTGCCAATTACCTAGTTGTAAGTATTTCTTTCTGTAGGGCCCCCTGAGCTTTGTACAACAGTGCAAAGCAGTTGGGCATAATTCATTTTGGAAACAACAACAGAAAATACTGCATCAAAGAACTGACTGAAACAGTGAACTTCTGCTCAAAACAGTCAACTTCCCCATGGAAAATATTGAGAAAGACTAAGAGATGGAAAGCATGTTTGGCAGAATGCACGAGCTCTGGTGGGGTGGGGGAACGAGCGGGAACATGGGTCTAGATTTGTTAAAAATAAATAAATAAATTTATGTGGAAAAAAAAAAGTCTTTTCCTATCCCTATGTCTTGTAGGTTGCTACCAACTTTTTCTTCTATCACCTTCAGGGTTTTGTGTTTCAGCTTGAGATCTTTTATCTACTTGGAGTTTATTTTTGTACAGGGTGAGAGGTAGGGATTTAATTTTGTTCTACAAATGGCGATCCAGTTTTGCCAACACCATTTGCAGAAGATGCTATCTTTCCTCCATTGAGCTTTTTTGGCACCTTTGTCAATTATGAGGTGGCTGAAGTTGTATGAGGTCAAGTTTGGATCTTCAATTTTGTTGCATTGGTCAATGGGTTTGTTTTTGTGCCAGTACCAGGCTGTCTTTATGACTATAGCCCTGTAACATAGCTTGAAGTCTGGTAAAGAAATCCCCCCTGTATTGCACTTTTCACTCAGGGTTGCTTTAGTTATTCAGGGTCTTTTGTTTTTCAACATGAATTTAAGGATTTTTTTTTTACAAATTTGTGAAGAAGCTCATGGGGATTTTGATTGGGATTGCATTGAATCTGTATATTAATTTGGGTAGAATGGACATTTTTACTATTTTAATTTTTCCAATCCATGAGTATGGGAGATCTTTCCATCTTTTGATGTCATCTTCAATCTCCTTCTTTAGGAGTTTAAAATTTTTGTTGTAGAGATCTTTGGTGTCTTTGGTTAGGTTTGTTTCCAGGTATTTTACTTTTTATTTATTTATTTATTTATTTATTTATTTATTTATTTTTGAGGTTATTGTGAGTGGGAAGGTCTCCTTATATTCCTTCTCCAGTTGCTTGTTGTTGGTATAAAGAAAGGCTACTGATTTCTCTAGGTTAATTTTGTATCCCACCACTTTACTGAAACTTTTAATTGTTTCTAGGAGGTTCTGGATGAGTTTTTAGCATCCCTTGGGTAAACTATCATATCATCTGCAAAAATGGATAGCTTGACTTCCTCTTTTCCAATTAGCACTCCTTTAATTTCCCTTTTTTGCCTTATTGCCTTCTTAAAAAATGCCAATTTAACCGGGTGTGTTGGCACACGCCTTTAATCCTAGCACTTGGGAGGCAGAGGTGGATCTTTGTGAGTTCAAGGCAAGCCTGGTCTACAGAGTGAGTTCCAGGACAGCTGGGGCTACAGGGAGACCCTGTCTCAAAAAGACAAAAAAAATGCCAATTTATTTTTTTCTTTCTTTTTTCATTGTCATATATTCAGTATACATGAAGCTGAATTTCATAGACAATGTCATGAATATGTATAATGCACTTTGAGGATATTTCACCATGTTCCTATTTGTCACCTACCCATAGTTTCTTTTGTTCTACTTTGATGTCACATATACATACATGAACAAATTCACTCTTGACTAATTTATCAGAAATCCATATTGCAAAGTTCTCTAGTGACCCCCCCAACACAACACTTAGAAGAGGGACAGAAGGGAATCCAAAGAGGGTGTTCCAGTTTGTCCACAGTTAATCTGATCTTCTCAGCTTTTAGTTTTGAAACAAGCACAGAAGTCCCCTCTGCCCCCCTTTTATCACCTAGGAGCTCATTTTGGGTAGAGTATGACTGTAATCCAGGAGTTCCAATGCAATGCAGCTAGTTAATGTTGAATGAGTGAGCTGAGTGAAATGAAGATCAGCAGGACACAGGATGGACATGGGCCTGCCCAGCCTGTATTATAAGGCTGAATCTTGACCCCTCTGAGAGAATGGTGATCCCAGTGTCATGATGTTCTAGCAAAGGCTTAAGAAATAGTTTCATTTAGAAATAAAAAGCTATAACATGTATTATTTTCCTGATTTCATAGTGTAAGCACTCCCATATAACTAATTTTAAACCTTCATTTTGCTAAGCATAGCTGGAAAAGATTAATCATTAGTGTGATGAGCAGGTTTGCACCTGGCTCTGATACACTAGCCCAGTGTAGCAAGAAAGCTGAGATTTTACATAATATATCCCAGCATGCTGCTAGCCCAGCATAGCAAGAGACCTGCAATTTTATATAGACTATCTCAGTTTTTGAAATACTATTTTGACCAAAGAAAATACTAATCCCAAGTCATGCTTATAAACTGCCAATTTGCAAACTTTTGGGGTAAAAATAGTAATATCTATTTTAGAAATCTAATTAGAAATCATTTTTCTTTCTTCTTTTTTTTCTTCTTTTTTTCTTTTAGAGATCATTTTTAACCTATATAAAACTGATGTATCAAAAAGATATTTAATCAATAGTTCACACTACTTGCCCCTAAAAATCAATGATATTTTAGCGTGAATATTTAATATTTAGAAATCGGAGTTTCAGAAACTCTTCTTTGTAATTTTTAAAGTTGACTATCCTGGTTTGGCAGCTAAAGGAACTGTTTTTGCTAGATGGATTATATCTGAGAAAGATGTAAAACAATCTTAGTTCACTGAAATTACTGAATTATAACTAAAACCTTAAGTAAGCTGTTTGTTCTCTATATCTTTGGGAAATATATTTTGAATGATAAATTTTCATTATTTTTCTTTTGAGTATTTTCAAACATTTTTCATAATGCCATTCTGAAGTCACACTACAAGCTGTGAGGAGTCTGTGGAATTTTCTGAACTTGACTCAGGGGTCAGAACTTTGTGTCCATGAGACTGTTATGATCAGACTTGAGACAAGGTCTTAGGCCCCTTGACTCAGGGTCCAAACTTCTTTCTCACAAGTTGTTTAGGATGTCAGAAAGATTCAAAGGCTGTGTGCTTTTCTGAGTGGTCTCCTCCTCCAATTGTGGTTAGGATGTAAGTGGAGGATATGGTTAAGAGCATGATGATTGTCTGATGAATACAAGAACTGACATAACAAAGTGGAGCTGTTCCTTAGGGGTTTCATCATATTACAGTCTTCTAATGTATACAAACTCACTTGTGGTTGTTAGAAGGCACATCATATGCAAAGTGCTGACTTGGGGATATCTGAGATACGGATATATGATACATTGTATCATCAAAGGCTGACTGTGCTGGTATACCTTTGAGGTCCCTTGGAGGTAATGCTAAAGTCCAAACACGTCTGCAATTGCAGCTTAGATCTTAAAAGCTGTGCAGCTCATGTCATGTGTCTTCTATTGATAAATTTGGACTGAGATGCAAGTTAGTGATTTCAGAAGTCAGTGTTCTTGATTTTATTCTCTGATGAGATGTATTTGTAAGGTTGGTAAGTGTTTGTAGTAAAATGGCCTCATTTTCCCTGTTCCTTTGAATTATCTTCCTTAATTTGGGATAGCCATAAGTGGCTATTTTCTAAAGGCATTGTGTGTGTGTGTGTGTGTGTGTGTGTGTGTTGGGGGGCATTGGAGGTGTGAAAATAATGTACACGTTGTACACGTTGTACATTCTTAACTTTAGGATAAGGGTCTGCTTCTAACCATATTGTATAGGCCCTTAAATTTCTCAGATCACTGAATATTTTTAAAAAAATATTTTACTTATTTTATTTTATATGTATGAATGAGTGTATTGCCTGCATTTTGTGTAAGTACACCTGTGTTGTGCAATGCCTGTGGATGTCAGAAGGGGTCATTGGATCCCCTGGAACTGGAGTTATGTATGGTTGTTAGCCACACTATGGGTGGGTGCTGGGATTCAAGTAGGTCTTCTGTAAGAGTAGCCAGTGCCCTTAAGCTCTGAGCCATCTCTCCAGCCCCCAGGTCACTGGACCTTAGAGTGTTTCATCTGTTTCTTCTCTCTGGACTACTCATGAGGGAAGAGACCCCCCCCAATCTCTTGATTACTTCTATATACCAGCACCTAGCATGATGCCTGAACAAAGTTGTCACTCAATAATCATTTCCTGGATGAAAATAAAAAGCAGAATTCTTAAAATGTTCAAATAAAAAGAATTAGGACAGGAGGATATAAAATGCAGTCCTCTCTTGCATGTACATAGCTCTTTCTCATCAGTTTGTTACTGCTAATTAAGGCAGAAATCTTGGCAATCCATACTTGCATCCCTTGCATGGATTTTTGCCTTGAAGTATAATGACCTAACACTTAATTAATCTGTGAAATTGTTTAGTTGCTGACACCATATTTTCTTGTTCTAATGTATACCTGCCCTTGCCCCCCCCCCCCCACCACCATGAAGTCACTTTAAGAAACCATTACTGGGGCTGGAGAGATAGCCTATCGGTTAAGAGCACCGACTGCTCTTGCAGAGGACCCGGGTTTGAGCCCCAGCACCCACATGGCAGCTGAGAACCATCTGTAACTCCAATTCCAGGAGCACTCTAGTTCCAGGGGAATCCAACACCCTCTTCTGACCTCTGCGGCATTACATGACACGGATGCACAAACCTACATGCAGACAGTACACTCATACACATACAAAAAAAACTTTAAATTAAAAAGAAACCATTACTAAGGAACTTAGTTATGTGTTGTAGTCTAGTGAGTTGTCTCTGTTCTTTTAGAAGCCATTCCACAGCCCAGGAGAGTAGTGTAGTATGAAGCAGCCAGACAGGGGTTGTGCCCACTGCAGAAGGGATCATAAAAATGATGACCTGTAGGCAGAGTATGTAAGGTAATTACATTTGTTCTCATGTTGTAGCTTGGTTAAAAAGCTGATGTTATATGCAGGCTTATTGTACATAGCTTTGTTGCTTAAAGTTTTGAAGAAAATGCCTGTGTTACAGAATCTCTTTTCTATGAACTTGGAACGTGCTCGAAATTCCATTAAACAAGATTTGTTGCTTTAACTATAAGGCAGGTTTTGAATAACCTTTGCCTGACACCATGTGAGCTGTTTTGGTTCTGTATTCCAGCTATTGTTTATCTCTTTTCTTTCTCCTCTCAGTGCCAAACTTGATGTTGTTTGTACTTAAGGTTTCTACTTTCTACTAATTTGCGATCCCTGTCATTATGTCCACTTCACTCCTCTATTGGCAATGGCTTAGTTTAAGGCCTGGTTTTCCTTTGTGGACTATAAGATTCTGACTGTTGCCCTTTAACTAACTTGACTGTTTGACATACATTCCAGACTATTCCTTCTTGCTCCTTTGGCCTCCAGATACCTTCCAGTTATTTTTCCTAACTTTACAGCCTGCCCTTTTTTCCCCTCCTTGGCTTGCCCTTGGGTTCTCTTTCCTTCTGATTTCCTGGACTAGTCATCCATGTCGATGATCACATTCTTCTATTTCTGCATAACAAAATTCCCAGAAAGTTAGGATAAATATAGCTTAACACAACACAAATTTATTATCTCATATTTTTTTAGGGGCAAGAAGTCCATAGATGCCTTAGCTAGATCCTATGAACAAGTCTTAAAGGCACAGTCCAGGTATCTGCTGGGCCATAATTCTCATGTGGACTGAGAGATCTGTTCTGAGTTCATTTGGTCTGCAAAGCTCCTGGAGACCATCAAGAGCATGTCTAGACCAACAGGAGCATGTCTAGATCAACAGGAGCATGTCTAGACCAACAGGAGCACGTCTAGACCAACAGGAGCATGTCTAGACCAACAGGAGCATGTCTAGACCAACAGGAGCATGTCTAGACCAACAGGAGCATGTCTAGACCAACAGGAGCATGTCTAGACCAACAGGAGCATGTCTAGACCAACAGGAGCATGTCTAGACCAACAGGAGCATGTCTAGACCAACAGGAGCCTGTCTAGACCAACAGGAGCATGTCTAGACCAACAGGAGCTTGTCTAGACCAACAGGAGCTTGTCTAGACCAACAGGAGCATGTGTAGACCAACAGGAGCATGTCTTCTAAAAGTTTATCTTGTTAGACAGGCCCTGTCAACACACTCTTCCCTGGTTCTCCTCTCCTGTGTTCTTCTCTGCCTTTGCTTTTCTTAACATTCCTATCCTTCTTCCCCTTCTTCCCTCCCTTCCTACCTTTCATCTTTCTCTTCTGATTCCTTCCTTCCTTCCTTCTTTCTTCCATCCCTCCATTCCATTCCTCTTTCCCTTCCTTTCTTCTTCTTCTCTCTCCCCTCCTTCTCTCTCTTTCCTCCCTCTTTTTTTCTTTTCAAACATGGGCTTGCTATTTTTTCCAGGAAGGTTTCATGCCCCTGGGCTCAACCGATCCTCCTATCCCAGCCTTCCAGATACTGAGTACACATTTGTGCCCTTAGTTTCAGTTAATCTCTCTTTTGCTGAATGCTTAGACAACTGATTACTGACCTAATCAAGAGAGTGACACCTCACAAGGGGAGGTGACATCCAGCCACAGAGGATTTACCTGATTCCTGGTGGCAATCTTAGAATCTTGCTTACCATGAGTCCCCCGTGTGTGAATGGTACCAAATAGCCATTGTTAGATCATGGGTCTGTCTCTTTAAGATGCTGGTCCTTTAAGAGACCAGTTTTCCTTGTCTTGAAAAACTAGACACTCCTCCCCTTGCATCTCCCTCCACTTCTACTTCTATGTTTTTGTTCTCTCTCTCTCTCTCTCTCTCTCTCTCTCTCTCTCTCTCTCATACACACACACACACACACACACACAGAGTTAAGAAATCTTGCTGTATTATGTCCTCATGGCCCCTTCTTCTCAAAACTATGAGGAAGAATTTACAGGCTGGCTCCACGTATGGATTCATGTAGAATAAGCAAGACTAAATTACATGGTGTGGAACTTCCTACAAGCCCCATGAATCTCATAAAAGCCAAAATACTCCCCCTTTCCTGAAGGATTTCGCTGAAAGCTCCCTTCGTCCCTTTTCAGCTCCTTGTCAAGTTGTTCATGGTGGCTATCTCTTTTACTCTTTTAAGCTGGTTCTCTTAATGAAGATCCTCTCTAGGTTTTAAAGAGAAGCCTCTTTCCCCCAGAAGGCCCTTTCATACTGTCTCCAGTATGATGTACTGTCCCTCCTAGTGGCCTCCTACTTCAAGGCTTAATCATGGTCTCTGTATTCATTAGGCTTCCTCTCCTAATAAAGCTCATTTCTGAGGGTAATTTCATGTCAGCTCCTTGTTTGAACTTGCTGCCTTCTGTGTCCTTAACATCCAGGACTGTCTTATAATCTGAGGCTTACAGAGCCTGCATTGCAGCCATCCTTAAGGTATCTTGGACATCTTAGCCATACCTTTAAATCAACATAATCTCATAGGCAAACAAACAACAAACTCAACATCTTCATTAAGAAGGCCATTTCGGGGCTGGAGAGATGACTCAGTGGTTAAAAGTACCGACTGCTCTTGCAGAGGACCCGGATTTGAGTCCCAGCACCCACATGGTGACTAAGAATCATCTTTAACTCTAGTTCCAGGGGAATCTGACACCCTCTTCTGACCTCTGCAGCATTGCATGACACGGGTGCACCTGCCTACATGCAGACAGTACACTCATACACATAAAATAATAAACAAACAAAAAATTTAAAAAAGAAGGCCATTTCACCAAGGAAACCCACATTCCTTTTAGAATTCAAGCTAAGAACATTGCACTCCTTTTTGTAACTTCCTCTTTCTTAGGATTGGAAACCTTCCAGTATTCTTTGTTCTCTTGCATATTTAGATGAACTTTAAGTGTTTTGTTTTTGTTGGTGGTCATTTTCAACAAGAAAACCTTCATTTTTTCCCTGTGCACCTGCTTCAGCTTCTCTCCTCTTACGTTCTGCCATTGCAGTACCCTAGGCTCCCATACATTTCATTCAGTCCTTAGGATCCATTAATCTGGGTATTGCTCTTGCTGCATTGTGCCCGTTGTACCTTAATAGTCACCTGTGATGTCCTGGTCATTAAATCCAATGCTGTGTTTCCATTTTCCAATCTTCATTTGTTCATTCATTCAATCATCCATTCAAAAAGATTCATGATGTGTGCATTCCTGTGACTTTGAGGATTTCTTCCACTTAGAAAACCATTTTCTTTGTTTTAGTCTAAGTTCTCTTTACCAAAGTGTCATCTCCAATTCTACTTTTTAAAAAAAAATTTTTTTTATTAATTTTTATTTATTTCTGTATGTGTATGAATGTACTGTCTGCATGCAAGTCTGTGCACCCGTGTCGTGCAATGCCGCAGAGGTCAGAAGAGGGTGTCGGATTCCCCTGGAACTGGAGTTCTCCTAGAACTGGAGTTTCAGACGGTTCTCAGCCGCCATGTGGGTGCTGGGGATCGAACCCGCATCCTCTGCAAGAGCGGTCGGCGCTCTTAAC